>CABHPH010134648.1:0-26270 GCA_902168325.1 Peromyscus nudipes | reverse complement strand
TCTCTCTCTCTCTCTCTCTCTCTCTCTCTCTCTCTCTCTCTCTCTCTGATTGTGTGCGCGGGTGTGGCAAGCAATACCAATTTATACATTTTTCTTCTTCATGTGGACATACTCTTTGCTGAACACCATTTGTTGAAGAGGCTTTCCTTCTACAATGCACATTTTAAACACTTTGACAAAAATCATGAACTTTAGTTCTGTTAGTTTGTTTTTTCCCTCTATTATGCTCAATTAATCTGTTGTCTGTTTTTGTGGCAGTGTGCCCTGCTGTTGTCATATCTCTGTGGGGTCATTTAATAGCAAGCATGATGTTTCCAGCATTGCTTTTTCTGCTTACAGTTATTTTGGATGCTAGGGTTTTTCTTGTTTGCTTTCACATGAATCTTAGTTGTATTTTTGTTTTGTTTTGTTTTTTCCTGTGAAAAGGGTCATTAGAATTTTAACAAAGATTTCATCAAATTTGTATATACCCTTCAGTAAAATCACTATTTTCAAAATATTAGTTCTGCCATGTAAGAGTATTGGGGTTCTTTCCAACACTTTCTATACCAGCAGCTTCACTTTTTTCAGTTGTCATTTTAAAAGTCTTTCATTTCTTTAATTAGGTTTATTCCTAAGTATTCATTTAACATATATTATTGACAATTCTTCCTAATTTATTCATCAAAAAGTTTGCTATTATTAAACAGAAAGACTGAAGTAGAGTGTGCTATGAAATTTCAAATTGTTTAGGTTAAATGTAAAAATGCTAATTGATATAAAGGAAGAGGGCAGTTAACGAGGAAAAGCAGCGAAAAAGCAGAGTCATATAACAGAAAGGTTAAAAAAGAATGGAAGAGTATATTATGCAGAAGAGAAAGGAACAAGATGCTAGAAAATAATAAATAAAGGCTCACAATGAAAAATTAATAAGCAAAATTACATAAATGTAAGAATTGAATAAAAGTAGAATGCATAATTCTTTTCTCAAGAGCTTTTTGGAGACAAAATGTTACTAAACAGCAAAAAGGAAGAAAAGGAGAACAAAAAGAAATAAGAAGAAAGAGTGTCTATCAGTGAAAAACTGCCTCCTCCCTTGTTTGCTCCACTTCATGGCTTGCGTTCCAGGACTCTGCTGCTAACCTGCTGCCCCTCCGCGTTTTCCAGCTCTCCCACTGTTGCCTTTGTGAATCTCCCAAGCTTCTTCTCTTTTTCCCTGCTTTGAATAGGGCCGTTTTCTTTCTCTTTCTGATTCTTTTCCTTTAATGTGTCAGACAAGGGTAGTCTTTTATCACCTATCAAACCTGACCATCTTCAGGACTCATTATCCTAAGTATTTTCTCTTTTATTTCCTTTTCTTTATATGGTGTAAAATATATCTGAACATGTGGTTGGTCTTCTCATTATATACTGCACATCTCTTTGGTTATCTGTCATTATTAGTTGCATATGTTTTTTATTTTTGTTTTATATGTTTGGATCCCTGCCTACATGTATGTCTACACACTGTTTATACACCGGGTGCCCACAGAAGACAGAAGGTGACATCTTATCCCCTGGAACTGGAATTACAGATGGTTGTTAGTTGTCATGTAAATTCTGTGAACCAAACCCAGGTCTTCTGGAAGAGTTACCGATGCTCTTAACTGCTGAGCCATCTCTTCAGCCCTATGGTTTTCTATTTTTGATACCACATTTGTATAATTTTCTCAAAAACATCTTCTGAGTCATGGACTTTGTCTTTAAGTATTTCTGCACAAATCAATACAACTTTATGTTTCATTTTTAAGTTGTTAATATTTGTGCCATTTATTCATTTTTCTTATTTATCTGTCTTTTTATACACATTTGGGATAGGAAGTCCATTTTTGTGCTACAACCACATCTCATCTTTCAATAGCTTTATCAATAATAATGCCACTATTTAATCTATTATCTTACTCCTAAATTAAGCCTTGATGTTTTTCTGCAATAAAATACATTAATTACGTGAAAAATTGAATTATACGGATGTCTCAAACTCAACTTCCTGCAGAAACGACCAGCAAAAACTAGGCCTAGCCAGTGGGAACTACATCAGACTTAAGCAGAATTTCCAGTACTGAGAGTTGTAATTAATTGGTTGGGACCAAGTATAATGTAGATCTGCCAGATTCTCTGATTTGTCAAGAGAATACAAAAGTCTCTTTTTCTGTGAAACCTTTCAAAATCTACCTGTTGCAAGCAGATATATTTTTGGAAGTTATGTTGTCCAATAAATGCATATCTATTGATAAATTTGCAAGCATGGATTTTGGAATTAAGTAGATATTGGTTGTTATTTCAGCTTTAGGAAGTCAATATACTTCTCTAGGCATTAATTTGCATATGTGTAAAACAGAGAACAGTAATTGTTAGATAATTAGATGAGAATAGATAGGTAATAAGCTTTAAATAGCACATAATATGTAATGGTATTGAACAAGATCTAGAGAATATTCTCCTTGTGGATTATGAATATGCAATATTATCACCAGTATCCAATCTCATATGGTACCTTTAGACACTCTTTAACAATTCAACTATTAATTAAATAAATGATGAATATTAGTTTGATGCATTTTAGCTTATAATGACCATATTTCACATGTAATAGGATAGTTAGTTGTGTTTTCATAAAGTTTATGTAGTTGGTACAAAGCATTAACTAAATTATTCACTAAATTTATTAAGCTATTCCCAAACAGAACATTAGACAAAGCTAAACATTGCAGAAAAATCTTTTAAATCTCAGGAGCTCGACAAATAATATCCATTCATACAAGTGAATCTTTTCAATTACATGTATGTTAAACAGTTTTATATATAAAGACATCAGGAATATGGATTCTGGACAGGGAGGGTAGACAGAAGCAAATGTGACATTGTTGACATTTTCTTGGTCCACAGGGACTAATAGTTTGGAGAATGGAAAACAGCACACACATAATAAAAGGGGGAATAGAAAGTATGTGTAGTGAGATAATAAGATTATTTATAATACAGATTGTATTAAACAGATGTTTACAAGTTCTCAAATGGTGCTTTGTATTTCCATAATATGTCCTTTAAAAAACTCCAGATACATGCTTGTGGGCACCGTGCATAAGCTGTCTCAGTACTGAAAAATCAGCTGATGGGACAGGAGAGCAGGGATAATCTTTATGCCCTATCTTTGTTGCATACCTGAAGGCTTTAAGTTACATGAGTTTAAAATTGAAGAGAATATTGAGGCTCATTCACTATCTAAGCTTGGTGGAGTTGTGAATTAATTTTTGTTTGTATGACAGGGAAGAAGTACATTTTGTGTGTAAATTAAACAGCTCAGTGGCAAGCTCTACAATTTTTTCAGTGTGCTTTAAGTCCATATATGCATGAATTCATAAATACAATGACTGTGGGATTCCTTAAGACTCAGATCTCTTGATAACTTTGTCTCAGAACTAAGGCACTCAGTTTCTTCAGACAGGAGGCTTTAATGAATTCCCTGAGAAGAATTCAGAATTATCAGCATGCTATTCTAATGTAAAGACATAAAATTAATGAAGTTTACTTCATGGAGTACCTATAAGATTTTCTTAATTTTTGGAAACTAATTTTATTTTTATTTAAAATTTGAACCAAAATGTACATAACTGACAAAAATTTTATAATATGCACCACTAACTGAAAATAAGAAGTATCTTTTATGAAGCCCATAGCTCTTCTGTGAGTCTTGATTCCATCTGTTTGTCTTTTGTTTTTGTTTATGTGAAGCTTTACATTTCAACACCAATATGTTATGCTGTGTCAACTTGTAAGCTGAGACATGGAGATAATAAATTAGACACACTCATCAACATTTGAGTTGACTGGCTAGTAAAATCTGATTTGAAAATTTGGATGGAAATGTGGTGAGATTTTAGTAAGAATCTATGTTAAACAAATGTCCAGATGAAAGGTGTTGGTAATGTCTTAGATGACGAAGATTGACAGTAGTGTCTTCATACCTCAAGTGAGAAGTGAGTCTTTGTGTAACAGAAGTCTAGCCTCCAGAAAATATATGTTTCCAGAGTTGCCTTTCATTCCTTTCTTTATGGAAAATGCCTTCAACTAAGGATGTGAATGAAGTTAAGGATTTCCCATGTTTATATTTTAATATACACCATAAGAAGAATGGTTTTATATTAAATTAGTAATAAACAAACAATGAAGCTTTATGCATAAGTAGATTCACATGGTTAGAGATACACGTGGAACAGTAGTTCTGCACATCGATATTGTTTTATAGTATTTTATGTAATAAACACAATAAAAATAGTGTGTGTATTAATTGTTACATTGCTAAAGAGACATCTTTCTCTATCATCATGCATTTATTCTGTTGGTAATAACAGTAGCTTTGTTTGTAAGTCTGACTGAATACACTAACTCTTCTGTAGCCAGGAGACAGTGTTATCATGTAATGACAGAACCTGAGTGCTCCAACACCCAGTGGCCTCACCTGTAACCTCGGCTGGGTCCTTCAACCTTTCTTAGCACTCCCTGTTCTTTTCTGTGCTATCTTCCAGTTTTGTGAGATGTTTTAATGCTAAATATTCTGTATTTATGAATATCTATATGTATTCTTTTTATTCACAGTCATATGCTAAATCACTTTCAATGATACTGATCTGTACTAAGGCTATTATAATTCCAGCCAGTGTCATTTTAGTTAGCAATCTAACATATGCCAAATTTTATATGATTGTAAATATCGATATGCATGTGTATCATATATACTAAAATAAGTTTGTGAATCATGTTTTGTAGATCCCTTAGGGATGTTCATTCCAAGTTGTTTTACAACAAGTTCAGATTCACAGGAAACCAAAGTATGTATACCAACCATACATCTGTTAACAGAGAAAATCTGCAAAAAGGAACAACACTGAAGGCAATATTAATGACTTAGATTCAGAAACAACACTTGCACAATGCTAATATCAACAAAAATCTATGGGTATTATAAAAATAACAAGTGAGCCCAAATTGGTAATGATTTTTCAAACATTTTGCAATAATCCAATGTAAAAGGCTAGGAAAGATTGGTCTAATGAAGATCAGCTAATACGATCTGATACGTACAACTAATGTACAGAAAGCAGCTTCGATATTATTTTTCACCAAGGAAATAAACACTTATCTTCAGATGAGATCCCATGTGGCAGGACCAGAGCAAGCATTTATTGCTATTCTGCAGCTCTTTGAAAAATCAATCCAGATGAGAAATCCAGTAGAAGCCCCATCCCTCCCTGTTTTCCTGATACTCTACACTTCCACACTGTGAGCATGAACAAAACTAGCAAGTGGGGGCGGGGGTGGAGAAGAAGACAAAAGACACACAGAGAAGCAAAGACAAATGATGGAGAAAGCAAGACCTCTGCTTCTCGTGTCAAGTCAGAGAGCACTGCTCTTGTTCTGGAATTCCCCTAGAGTTACTCAGGACAAGAATCTGGTCGGCTGAGATCAAAGCCAGGAAGAACAAAGAAAGTCAGAGTGATAAACAGCTCACTGGGAAGAAATCTCAAACAAACACTGACAGTTTGTGGAGTGACTGGGATAAAAATCAGCTGTTCAGCCTAATCTCTCATTTCCTCCATCAAAGGGAAGACAGAACTTGCTATGTGCCAGACAAAGGCCTGGGCACCCTGGGCATGAATACTTACAGTAAATGTAATTTTTCAGCTCATTTATTCTCTTACTCAAACCAGGTCTTTCTTGCTTCCCCGCCCAGGGATTATTGTGTAACGAGAAGCTATGTCTACATTCATTGTGGACTCCTGAATCTATCAGTGGGTCAAGAATTTTACACAGCATGAATCCTACTAATTGCTCCTTGATCAGAAGGCTTTTCTATACACAGCAGATAAACACAATGTTAATGAAAACAGCCCCCTCAGGTTGCCCAATTTACCAATTATCTGCACAAAGTTAAAAATACTTAAGAACAAGGTCTCAGACATTTCACATCCTAATGTCAAAAAGACTATTTTTCTGTAACTGATGTAAATTTAAAAATTCTCCTTTCTTCCGAGTAATAGAGCTATAACTAAAATGACTACAATTTTGTCCAATCAAAGAGCCTTAGTCCAGCCTCCTCATGTGGTAGCTTTTATGGGCAGCCATATCTCTGCCTAGACAACTCAGGAAAATCACTGAAGCTTGTTTCCTCTTGCAAGCCCCACCCCCAGTCCTTGATTCTATCAGATGCTCATGGTCAGCACAAGAAGCATAGCCATGTGGCCCTGAGCAGGGGTGAGGGGAAGAGGGGCATTTCAGTGCATGGCTTTATTTTCTGGGCTTTATTTTTTTCCTCTGAATTCTTGCAAGGTTCCAAGGTTCTTGCTAAAGGATTTCACTCAAGATCCTATCATAGCAGATTGCAGAAAGTTATTATGTAAGAATTAGAGGGGCTTTCCAATGTGCATATTTGAACATTTGTGTCAGGGGGTGCCAAAGAAATAACCTGGGGCTCAATGACAAAGATATTATCACATTAACTGGGGAAACCTTACGTTATGAAAGAAACTATTTCAATGATTATTTAACTCCTTTTCTTAGAAAAGTTCTGACATATATACTACAAACTATATGATCATCTTCTCTGTTCTTAAATGGGGACACTGTGTGTGGGGGTGAGTGTGTGTGTGAGAGAGGGTGGGGAAGAGTTCATCATTTATTGTTGGAATGGATTTTCAGCCTCAAGCCTATATGGACTAAATTTTCGTTCCTCTATGTTCATCTAGGAATCTTAGGGTAAACAGGTCAGAAACATGCTTAAAGGAAATAGGGAATAGTAAAATGATGCTTTGGACACAATTTTTTAGATAGAGAAATTAAACTGTCCAATTACAAAGTTGTTTCAAAGGCATAGAAAACAAATCCAATTATCTTCCTTCTTGTTGCCTTCAGTTACGAACATGATGAGGTGATGAGCATTCTCTTGGAAAGGTAATCCTAGTGCCACCCCTGAAGCCATGAGCAAATCTTTTCCGAGACAGTCTAAAGCGTCAATATTAACCAACTACGACCACTGTAGAAAAACGGTTCCAGAGACTCTGGATACCACGCAATCCACAGGGGAAAACTTTTGTTTGATACCTTGTGAACAGCTGGACAACCAAGCAGTAGCATCATTGAATAAACAATCCACATATTTACCTCAATCTGAGTATTTTTACCTCAAGGAAATACTCGTCATCAAAAATCACTCACTCACTAAGCTACAAAATAAAGTATTTAACTAACACCTTTACATGACCATCAGTGTTAGACAATTCTTCTATATGCCAAAGATAGCAAAGTTAGTAGAACTTGATACTCTCTGAAGTTTAGTACATCATGACTACTCTTAGCTAGCTTAGGAAAAAAGTTATTATTTAAGAAAACTATATAGGACTTTAGAAACAATACATTTTGTTAATAGTTTTTTCCTTGCTGCTGTCTCCGATCTTTCCTGTTTCTGTGTCTCCGAGGCGTATCTGGTGTGAGCGAGTTAGGTTTCAGAGCGGGTTGATAGAGGGAGGCCTCCCACACTTTTGCACCTTCTGCTCTCGGTCTTTCCCCTTTTCACTTCTCTGCTGTGCTGTGATGTGGGAAAAGGTTTCTGCTGTGGATATCACTCTGTATCAATAAAGCACTGATTGGCCGGTAGCCAGACAGGAAGTATAGGCGGGACTAACAGAGAAGAGAAGAGAAGAAAGAGAAAGAGGAGAGGGGAGGGACTGGCTGGAGCCGCAGCGAGGAGAAGGAAGATGTAAAGTACCGGTAAGCCACGAGCCACGTGGCAAAGTAGAGATTAATAGAAATGGGCTAAATATAAGAGTAAGAGCTAGACAATGATAGGCCTGAGCTAATGGCCAAGTAGTTTAAATAATGTAAGCGTCTGTGTGTTTATTTTATAAGTGGGCTCGGAGTCTGGCGGGACTTGGGAGCTGGAGACTGGCGGGACTTGGGAGCTGGTAGCAACAGGTTTCCTTCCTGGTGCCACTTTCTTTAGAACTTAAAGTCACAGATGTTATCCTCTCTCTTTTTTTATTGCATACCTAACTACAACATCAAGCTTTTTTAAAAATTGATTTGTATTTATTTTCAGTATTTTTTGTTGCTCACAGAATACTTATTGGAAAGCATGTTCTTACCTTAATTATTGTTGGTGACCTTCAAACATACTGTGTCAGGATGTCTATCCATTAGTGAGAGAATAACGTCTCAAATTACACAAACACAGTCAATCACAATTAAAAAATACTTCCTATTATTACATTTCTTTGATCACTAAAAACATCTCATCACAGATCGTCGTTTTGTTATCTGCTATACTCATGCATACAAAGCTTAGATGGCAGTGTTGGCTCTGACACAGCAACATTTACTCTAAGTTCTACTTTCTGTTGTTAAACTCTCCATTTTATTTGGTCGTCAATGCACTGGTTGTGTAGAGATCTTGAACTCCACTTACCTATGGTCTTATATGATCTTTCTCATTTCTCTTCATCATCTAAAGAAACTGATCGCTAGAAATCTTTAGATATAATCATAGTGTGGTGATATATTGTATACCTTAATTAAATTTGCCTGAAGATCAGAGAACAGAACAAACAACTAGATTAAACATATATGCCAGAGTAGTGGCACACACCTTTAACTCTAGCACTCGGGAGGCAGAGATCCGTCTGGATCTCTGTGAGTTCAATGCCACCCTGGATTACATGAGATTGATTCACTCTAGGAGAGGAACAGAGCCAGACAGTGGTGGCACACACCTTTAATCCCAGCACTTGATATCTCACACATTTAATCCCAGTATTTGGGAAACACACACACCATTAATCCCAGCACTAGGAAGGAAGTGATGGCTGGGCAGAGAAAGAAGTCTATTCAGGCTGAGAAGTCCTAGAGGCAAGATGTGGCAGTGGTTTGTTCCTTTGTCCCTCTGATCTTTCAGCATTTACCCCAATATCTGGTTATGGGTTTTTATGACAAGGCCTTTGGAAACTTGTATTGCATCACAGTAATTCATTTCACAGTGTCTCACTGAACAGAGTCTCTGCTGTGTTCACTATCACCTTCATTCCTGATGAAATGTACATGTTATTCTTTTGAACTGACACATAATTTTCAAACATAAATGCCAATAACATTTACTGCTTTCAACAGTCTGAACTAAGATATCATTATAGATTAGTTTGAGAATTAAAGATTTGGGAAGAAAGAGTAATAATGGAATATTTTTAGCTTGTCAATATAGGAGTCATGAAACTTCCTTTTAAAAGTGAAAGCAGTTAAATAAGTGAAGGTTCTGTTTATGGTTAAGTCTAATAGCTGAGTTTCAAACCATATACCTCCACTTTCATATCAAAGGTAAAGATGTGCTGGGTGGAAGTGGAGCAGAACTTGTGGGAGTGGATAACCCATGACTGGTCCAGCCTGAGACCCAGGCCAGGAGAGGGAGCCCAAGCCTGACACTGCCTGGAGGGCCAGGAACCAGAAGCTGGATGGCTCAGAGACCTAGGATAGAGCCAAACACAACAGGCAAAAAAAAAGTCAATAAAGGGCTAGAGAGATGGCTCAGTGGTTAAGAGCACTGGCCGCTCTTCTTGAGGTCCTGAGTTCAATTCCCAGGCAACCACATGGTGGCTCACAACTATCTGCAATTTCATCTGGTGCCCTCTTCTGGTGTGTAGGCAGAATACTGTATACATAATAAATAAATAAATCTTTAAAAAAAAAATTCTTGCGGAAAAAAAAAGTCAATAAAATGATTCCTAATGACACTCCGCTATACTCGTGAACCAGAGCCTAGCATTATCATCATCAGAGAGGCTTCATTCAGCAACTGGTGGGAGCAGATGCAGAGAACCACAACCAAACAATAGATAGAGCTCTGGGAACCCCACAGAAGTGGAGGGGAAGGATTGGAGGAGCCAGAGAGGTCAAGGATACCACAAGAAAATGGTCAACAGAATTAACTAACCAAGACTCATAGGGGCTCACAGAGACTGAACCAACAATCAGGGAGCCTGCATGGGTCTGACCTAGGTCCTCTGCATGTATGTTATGGTTGTATAGCTTGGTATTCTGATGGGATTCCTAACAGTGAGAGTGAGGGCTGTCTGAATCTTTTTCCTGCTTTTGGGACCCTTTTCCTATTGGTTACCTCCTCCAGCCTAAATATGAGGGGATGTGGCTAGTCTTACTGTAATTTGATATGCCATATTTGATTGATATCCTTGGGAGGCCTGCCCTTTTCTGAAGGGAAACAGAGGAGGTGTGGATCTGGGGGAGAGGGGAGGTGTAGGAGGCTGGGAGGAGAGGATGGAGGGGAAACTGCAGTTGGGTGTGATATATGAGAGAAGAACAAATCAAATGGCTTTTTGGAACACATTCCCTAGGGTGGAATAGCTTGCTCAGCCTTGACCCTGGATGAGGAGGTGGGGGAGGGGCTTAGTCCTGCCTCAATTTAGTAAGCCAGACTTTGTTGACTCTTCAAGGGAGGCCTTACCCTCTCTGAAAAGTGGATGGGAGGTGGGATTGGGGGAAGTGGAGAAGGGGAGGGAGGAGGAATGGGATTGGTATGTAAAATGAAAAAAACTTTTTTAAAAAATAAATAAATTTAAAGAACACCAATAAGAATACCAATAAGACTGAAATAAAGAAAATATGATTTTCAAAAAATATTTTAAAATAATAATAAAGTTTTAAAAAACTGTATGAACCAATGTGTCTGGAGAGAAACAGTACACATAAAGATAACTGAAGAGTAGATTACACCAGAAGAGTTAGGAGGAAATAACTTGGTTTTAAAAAGAAGATAAACACCATAATGAACCTAATTTAGAATTGAAAAACATAGGCATTACCTTCTGTTCTTTTTGGCTTTTCTTATATACATTCAATCATACTTTGAACTTCTCAGAATTAACTAAATATTCTTGTCAAGCCTTCAAATTTGTTATCATTCTATACATTTCAAAAATATAGTTTATTAAATAAAATTACTACTTTGTGTAGTTTTCATACTGTGTTTTGGCCAATATAAGGCACATTTAAGAAAAATACTTAGTAGGTTGAGTCCTAGATCTAGAAACCTATGTCCTTAGTAGAAGAGACCTGACACAGAAACATATCCACAGAGAATCACTCTGTGACAAAGGAGACTGCGGTTAGGATAATGCCTTTACACGCCCGGAAACACCGAGCACAAGCCACCACACTGGGAGAAGCTGGGAGAAGTCATTTCTAAATGGTCAGAGGAAAGTGGCTGATCGAATGCTGTGATTTGTTTAATTCTAGTTTCCAGAACTGTCAAAGAATCGCTTCTGTCATGTAGAGACACAGCAGATTATTTTAAATTGTTTTGAGGGTGGAAGAAATTGCAATGCCCTTTGTTATGAAATAAATCAGACAAAGGTATTTTGTAACATCATTTGAGTGTCATTTTTTGCATAAGTGGATCTCAACACCTTCAGATTTATCCGTTTACAAGTTCAAAAAATGGTGATGATAAACAAATCAAATCAAAGGGGGGATTTATAGTGGCTGTGGGATGCAGTAAATCAATCCATGATCAGATCCCCTTTCCTCTACTCTAGTCCCACACCCCACCCCTGCCTCAAGGAAGGAGTGAAGTCCACAAAGGTCATAGACCACATGTGACTCAATCCCATGTCAGAGCTGTCATTTATGTTACTCTCCATGGAAATGTACTAACCTGCACTCTGGTGAACTTCCCTTGGAAATAGTTCAAAGTAAATAGTTTAAGATGGACTAAGGAAAGAAGGAGCCTTGAAAAGACATGTACTCTTTTGTTCTCATTCTAGAGGCCACAGCTGAGTGCAAGCCATGTGTAGTGGCCTGAGCTTATAATGAGCAGCAGGGCAGGAGAATCACAAGTTGAAAGCCAGCCTGGGCTTCATAGTGATACACTATCTAAAAAATAAACAAGTGAAAATGGTAAAGAACCATGGTTTCTTTGTGCTGTACAGGTGACTGGAACAGCTTGAGCCTAGAGCTAGACACTTCCCTGATCCTACATCCTTTCTCATTCCAGATTTCATATGGAAAGTCTAATTTTGACTGGCAGTGAGCAAATTTTGTTCCCCACTTCTTTTGTTAAAATGAGTAATCACATGTGTTTTGTTTAATATTATTTTTATTAAAACATCAATTTAGGAGAGTGCTCCAATTACACTTTCAATATGCTAAGATATACTTATAGATATGCAATAAGTTCAATATAGTGACTCTCACTATTCTTAAGAGAATGGTCATGATTTGACAAATGCTAGCTTGACTGATTTGAAGACTTACTTTTATATACCTTCTAGACTTTGCATTTTACAAAATTAGATGAAATAATTTTTGTACTTATCCCCCAAAATTCTTAATATGCGTATGAATTGAGAATTATTTTAAATATATACCAAAGTTAGTTGCAATCCATTTCTATATTCAGCAGAGATGTTGTAACATGCACAAACAATACGTAGATATCCCTCCCAGTATATAAATAAATGAAAGAAGCAAAACTGCCTTGAGAAGCTAAGAAATCCACCAGAAAATTGAAGTTGTATTCAGTGGCCAAGTGCTGGGCCCACTTCATGCCAAGAAGAAAATAATGGCTAAGTGAATACAGTGAATCACTCTATTTACGTAACTATCATTTTCCTATGTAAAGAGCTACCCTGGTGAGTGTTACAGCACTTGTCAATTAGTTCTAATTAGTATTTCTGGCTCTAAATGCTTGACTCCACTTTCAATTACAATTGCTTGTGTATCGTCACAGTTACTGTAGTAGATATGCTGGCATGGGGCCAGGTACATTTTAAGCTTAAACTATGCAGCCACACAGTTCTACTCAGGTAAGCAATGCCATGCTGCTTTCTGTGTGGGGGCCACATTATTGGTTTGATGTGGGCATTTTATGGGTAATTCAGTTCCTTGTTGCCTTTAGGAAGATAAATAAGTATTTTTCCAAGATAGGACCAAATATCTGAAAGCTTTGTTGCAATACTTTTGCTACAACTCAGACTTTGGCTTTGTTATAGCTTGGGGCATCTACAAATGATTTTGAGAAGAGAAGCCTAAAGGCCTGATGGAATAAAAGCTGTAGAAAGCAAAACCACAGACAATGTGGGATGCCGTTCCTCCTACATGAGTAAGCTGCACTCACCGGTGAGTAGACTTGTCAACACTGTACTTCATATGCTGTCAATGCGTTCTTTACCAACAGATTTCAAAGTGGAATAGAAACAAATTTGAGAAAAAAATTTTGAAATTGTGAATGTTTATACACCTTCTGTTATAAGATGTGTAAGAAAACAGTCAAATTATTCATAATGTCTTGTACTGCAGTCAATGGTAATCTCCCTGTGATGTTATGTTTCTTCCATAAAAATGCACCTGTGCCTATGCATGCTGCTCCATTTGTCTTGCAGATGCTGATAAGACAGTGTGGCAAGTATGAAATGGAGAATGCTCCATGCCTTCTCTCAGGCTTGGAGTAATGGTTCAACATCTGAGTAGACCGTGGTTTCTTGGAAGCTACATTTACTTCCAGCCCCAGGTCCATGGCTGACAACAAAGTGTCAGCACACATTTACAACACAGAATGGAAAGTAATCCCTCTGATGATTCCAGAAGTTCATCAACCATGCTTGCTCCAAGGAAACAAACTAAAATGTTTTCATTAAATATTTCTTGTAATAAAAATGATACCAAGATTCAATGTTCTTAATCATTAGAAACAAAAAAAATATATATGTAGGAACATATTTCTTCAAATTTTTATTGTGACTACAGAACTATTCTTAAATTCAAACAATGAAGTTAGACACTTAAGAACTCCTGGGATCTAGTTCTTTAAAAATTATCTCAATAAGAGATGACTTATGAAAACACAGGTAGAAAGTTTATATTTTTATAAGAACATCTTTTATTTCTCTAATTAGTTCCTAGACCAGTTTAGCACTCTTATGTCAAACTAAGAAATTGAGTAGAATGTAGTAGCTATAATCTTGAAGTCAAAAATGTAATGACAAATTGGTATTGATGAGGAAACTGAATCAACAAAGAATCAAATTATCAAAATCAAAAGGCATGAAAAAGTTGATTTCAGCTACAGTGGAAACATTCTTGAACTCAGCATGCACAGTATGCATCAGGGATCTTACAACATTTTTTTGGTCTTTATAACTCAACAGATGAATAAATATTATAAGTGAGAGCTCAAAGAACCATCAGTAAATCCTTTCTAGGTATCTTACATGATATCTTGACACTTTAACATTGATTTCATAAAATTATAGTTAGAATTAACTAACTATAAGGCTACTTCCAAATATTTTGTGAATGTTCAGCAAAATACTGTTTTATCTATGCTGAAGATATGTGCTCGCATATGATCGCTCTGAAAAAAATAATTCAGTGTTCTTTGAAGAAGAATTGTACTAAATTATGTTTTAGATTATAGATTAAAGTAATAAAATTAGTAAATTGGTTTACCCTTTTTGTAGGAAAAATTGCAACTTCTATTAAACCTTTTTAATAACTAACATTTATCAGATGTCCATAGCATGATAAGAACTGTTATAAGCATGTATAGTCACTCATAACAAATCCATAGGGTAGTAATAATATATTTTCTTTTCTTTAAAAATAATCAACTGTGAGAAGTTCTAGTACATATCTCTACAAATTTGGGAAGAAACCATTATGCATTATTCTGTGTGGAACATGTTCTTGTCACTTATAATTATTATTTTTATTTACCCAATGAGATCTTTTACACTTTAAGTTTAATATTAATCATAAATCAGTCTTTTTCTTATACAAAATCAAATGAGTAACTAAGTCAGTTGATAACAATTTGCTATAGATTAATTGTTTAACATGTTGAAACCTAATGTCTGGTGTGATATTATTTAGATATAGAGGTTCCTTTATATAGAAAGGACATATCTCTCTTAAATAGGATTAAAGATTTAAAAGAAATCTTTAATAAACAAGACATCAGAAAAATAATTTGATCTTCCTCCTTGCAGTGTAAGACACAGAAGAAAGACCTCAAGAAACCCAGCCTTCTTGAGACATTAACTCCATTAGTGCTTTGATCTTAGATTTCTGAAATCAAAAATTATGGGAAATGTATGTCGTAGTGGATTATAGAAACATTAACAAAATAAAACATTTTATATTTGGATCCTTTTAAACACTTTTAAACCACAGTTAACAATATTTGGATTTTTGTTTGTTTTGTCAAAAATAATATCCAGCATTCTACTATATTATTACTGACCAGATTGGGGAGACTGCTCATCTGTTAACCTGCTTATTGCACCAAGTATGAGTATCTGAGTTCAGTCAACAGCAGCTATGTAAGAAGCCCTATGGTGGTATACACCTACAATCCTAATGCTGGGAAAGTGGAGACAGGAAGAACCTTGCAAATGACTGACCAGCAGCTCTGCCTACTCATTGCACCCTAGGTCCCACTGAGAGATGATGCCTCACAAGCCAAGGTAAGGACTGGCAAGCAGGCTCAGGAGATATAAAGACACTTGTCACCAAGACTGATTACTTGAGTTCAATCTGAGACCCATGTGGTAGAAGGAGAGAACCAAACTCCACAAGTTGTCCTCTGACTTACACATGTACCATGGTATACAAATGTGCATATTTACACACACACACAATAAATAAGTAAAGGTAAAAAATGTTTAAAAACAAAAACAGTTCTCAGAAATGAGAGCATAAATCGAACTTTGGTCTCTCTGTGTAGGCAGAAGATTCTGTCCCTCTCAGTCCCACAGCCCAATATTACACAGAGGCTTATATTAATTATATTGCTCAGGTCTATAACTAACTAGCTCTCATGCTTAAATTATTCTTATCTATGTTTAGTCATGTGGCTTGGTACCTTTTCTCAGTCCAGCACTGCCATCTTACTTCCTCTGTGTCTGGCTGGTGACTCCATCCCTGCCTTTCCTCTTCCCAGAATTCTCTGAACTGACCTACTCTGGTGATCGGATGGTCAAACACCCTAACTGTCATGATGGAACTCTCATCCAATGACTGATGGAAGCAGATGCAGAGATCCATGGCCAAGGCCCAGGTGGGGCTCCAGGAGTCCAATTGGCGAGAGAGAGAGGAGGGATTATATGAACAGACATGTTGAGACCATGACTGGAAAAAGCACAGGGACAAATAGCCAAACTAGCAGAAACACATAAACTGTGAACCAATAGCTGAGGAGCCCCCAACTGGATCAGGCCCTCTGGATAAGTGGGACAGTTGATTAGCTTGAACTGTTTGGGAGGCCCACAGGCAGTGGGACTGGGACCTGTTCTTAGTGCATGAGCTAGCTTTTTGGAGCCTGGGGCCTATGCTGGGACACTTTACTCGGCCTGGGTGAAGGAAGGAGGGGACTGAACCTGCCTCAACTGAATGTACCAGGCTGAGCTGAATTCCCTGGGGAGTCCTTGACCTGGAGGAGATGAGAATGGGGGTGGGTTGGGGGGAAAGGCTGTGGGGTGGGAGGAGAGAGGACAGAGGAATCCGCGGCTGACATGGAAAATTAAATCATAAAATTAAAAAAATAAAAATAAATAAAAAGGAGATCCATGCATTTGAAATATGCATTCAACCAGTTTTGTTGCACATGTTTTTGTTTTTCCTGTTGCTTAAATGAAGATATTAAAAGGCAGAGTTTGAATAACAGCGTGTATATATACTTGTGTTTAGAGGCCATTAAATATCTTGTTTAGGGTTATAGGATTGTAGCTATGAAATTAGTATTAGCAACTGAGTGAACATATGTAAGAGCAATGATATCTACATCGCACTTTTCTCTAAGGAGTAATAGTTGTAAAAATGGTGTCAATGGGGAGTTGGATTCCAATTACATAAATGGTGATGTGTATGGATAATATACCAGCTCCTCCTTATCTGTGGTCTGGATTTCTGTGATTTTAGTAAACTATAGTCACTATGATCTGAAATATTACATGGAAAATTACGGAAATGTACAATGCATTCATTACAACTTGCATGTATTTCAAGTGAATGGCGCAGAACATGAATCATCCTTTCATTCAGTTTTTAAGCTGCCTATGTTGCTCGTTGCTTAGTCACTTAATGGGTATCTCAGAGATTAGATCTACTAGTACAATTTTGCAGTGTCTGTTGCCTGACTTAATAAGGGTTCAGAGGTCAATAGTGGTGAGACTGGCAATAGGGACATGACAAAGAATATGAATATGCACGCAGTGCTTTCTTTAACAAAAGGGGGAGGAGGGGGTGAAAGTTCATGATTAGTGAAGAAATAATTTTGAAAATGTTAGCCTATAGTAAGAATAAATCTTAAATACATGAATTTATAAAAGTAATGAAAACAGTAATTTTCTGTTATGCTTTAAACTGAAAAGGTTAAGGGCTTGGTGAAGATAGAAAAGACGATAAATTCATATGTATAGGTACATTTACAAAACATTATACACATATGGGGCTTAGCACTAGTTTTGAAATTCATCATCTGTTCATAATGAGGGATGGTGTAAGCAAAATACACAAAAAGGAAAAAGTGACAGACGCGCTTTATACAGAGGTCTGTAGTCAGATCTGCACAGATCAATTTATAAGGACCTATTCATAAGGGCAGGGGGTTTAACTCTTTGGGTCTTTAGTTAACTTAGCAATGAAATAGGCATAATTCCACATTTAAGACTGCCATTATTTTGAGAATTAAATGATAATAAAGCATCTACTTCTAAGTTTTTAATTTATAGAAATATTTATAATTATTTATAGTAAGACTAGAAATATAGATATGAATAAATTTTTATGAGTGAAATTTGTTCTTAGGTAATTTCATATATATATGTATATATATGTATGTACACACACACACACACACACAACACACACACAATGCATATGGTCTACTCTTAGCCTTCCACTTCCACTATTGCGTCTTCCCTTCCACTCTTGTCCATGGCCCCTGCAACCCTTGACTCTCTCCCTTCATGTCTATTTTGTTTGTTTTGTGACCTAGTGAGTTTAATTAAGAGCATATATACATTGGAACTATACATTGAGAACTGGCAGGTTCAGCAGTAAGTATACAACTACAGACA
This sequence comes from Peromyscus nudipes, assembly GCA_902168325.1. Taxonomy (NCBI): domain Eukaryota; kingdom Metazoa; phylum Chordata; class Mammalia; order Rodentia; family Cricetidae; genus Peromyscus; species Peromyscus nudipes. The sequence goes on along the minus strand of CABHPH010134648.1, from coordinate 8,118 downwards.
GTGATCCCCCCAACCCCACCTTCTTACCAAAAATCTACCAGTAGTCAAGAGTTTATCAGTAAAGGAGAGGGCTTCATAAGCCCCTCCCTCTTATGTAACTGATTGCTGACAGGTCCTGTCTTGTGTGGGCCCAGTGCAGATAACCACAGCTGTTGTGAGTTAATAACTGCAATGGATGTATCAAGTCTACGGGTTGGCATTTCACAAACAATTACCCTGTCTTCTGACTATTATATACTTACTCCCTTCCTGTTCTTCTGCAATGTTCCCTGACCTCAAATGAATGGAGTAAAAGTATTATTTGGGAAAATCAGTTATTCTCAGCATCTTGGGCAGACAGTGGTTCCCTGTATTCTTTATTATTTATTGTAAGGAAGAGCTTCTCTGAATGAGGCTTGGAGCAGATTTTGTTTATGGGTAAAAGCATTGATATTTAGAAAGGAGTTTGATGTTTAGTCAATTTAATTAAAGCAGTAGTAAGTTCTGCACTTGGAGCTGTGGCCTCTCTAGACCTGGGTGGTTAGCTAGGCTTTCAGAACCAGGCTTCTCCTCACCCCATCGGATCCTTCAAATTCAATAAAGAAGCAGTTGGTTACCCCACAAAATTAAGTCACTATTCTACAGGTGGTCCATAGGTGTTCATATGGTGCCAGCTAAGAACAAGTTTCCACAGAATATTTTTAAGTTGATAATACAAAATATTCTCTCTCTCTCTTTCTCTCTCTCTCTCTCTCTCTCTCTCTCTCTCTCTCTCTCTCCACCCACACACACACACACACACACACACACACACACACACCAGTGATCTTTTTATAATGATAAGCTTATTGAAAAAGAAGTCAGGAAAACAATCTCTTCTACAATTGCCACAATAAAATACAATTGAATAAAATACATAGGAAGCAACCTGATCAAAGTAGTGAAATACCTCTACAGTAAGACACTGAAGAAAGAAATTGAGGAAGACACTATAGGCCTCCTGTGCCTATAGATAAAAATTAATATTGTGGAAATAGCCACTCTACCAAAAGAAATCCACAGATTCAATGCAATTCAAATTCAAATTCCAGAACAGGATGGCAGCAGGTATCATCACACCTCATTTCAAGTTATACTACAGATCCATAAGAGCACTGTGAACATTGTTTTTAATGTTAAAAATTTATACATTTCAAATTTTCATCAATATATTAGTTTTCAAGATTAAGATCCATGCAAGTGTCATAATTATATGTAAACTTTAAAAATGATGAAATATATGTTGACATTTTTGACTTGTACATTAAGTAAACTTAAAAGATAAAATTAAGTATGCCAATAGAATGTTAGGGGAGTAAAGGACAGTAAGTAGACCTGAGGAATGATTTTCCTGGCATTTTATCAAAATACAGTGTATTAGGTAAAAGCTTATATCCCTGCCAGTCAAGATGGACTGTAAATATGCAGCTCTGTCTTTCAACATCTCTGATGTTTGTTACTTGTTCTCCATGTTCTTTCTCCCATTTTGTACCTGAATGTGGAGTTTCCTATCCCACCACTAATTACCTGTCTATAGCAGGTCCCCCCAGTTTCCTAATTGGAACAAGTCATATCGAATAAACGGGACTCATTTCTGAGCTCATGAGTGAAATATAAATTCAAAGAGCTGCTGCTAATCACTTGCATACGAGAGGCTGGGGAAACTGCTCCCCTTTGCTTAGAATCCTGCCTTTTCCATGTTCAGGTCAAGTGGCAGACCTAGACATACAGGGATTTGATTTATGAACGCTTTCTGCAGGGCCAAGCCACAGACTCCATCATTAAAAACACATTGCAATTTTTACATGATTTTTTAAACCATTTACTTTCAAGGAAACAAATTTCATGGTATAGAGGAAACAGAAGAGATAGAAACCAACAAATGAACAAAGAGGGAGATGAAGAAGTATATTATCCTAACAAAAAGTTTTTATTCTCATTTCAGATTAATTTCTGCAATGTTCTCTCATCGTAACTTTACTGAAGCATTTTGACTATTAACTTGTGAAAGGTGTTCACCCTTAAAGCTTCAAAGAGCACTTACATGCAGATTTCTAGTTGACATAATGATTCCCTTAAAAACTGAGGTCACTGAGTTTTTGATAGGAGACAAGGCATGGTGCTTAATATTTATTGTCAACTTGATAGGATCTAGAGTCACCTAGGAGACAAATGTCTGGCCATATCTGTGAGAGAGTTTCAAGATTGAGTTAATGGAGGTAGGCAACCTGTGCTAAATATGAGTACTGCTATTGTATGGATCAGGATCACAGGACGCATACAAAGGGCAAGTGACGTGAGTACCAGCGTCACAGCGTAACCATTGTCCCTTGCTTCTGACGTCATCTCTTGTCATGAGGGAGTGTGCCATCAAACTGCAAGCCAACATGAGTCTTGATCCCCATAAACGACGTCTGTCAGCTGTTTTGTCACGGCAATATGAAAAGGAATTCACCCGAGAAACTGGTATCAGGAGTGGGGTCGTTGTTCTGATAAACCTGAAGATGTGATTAGTGAACTTTTGGAACAATGAGAGGAGTGTAGAAGAATTTGTATCTAATGTCTACAGAATCTCTAATAAGTAGAACTTAACAGTACAGCACTCTTGTGGGTATTTAGAAAATTAGAATTCTGAGAGAAATGTAGACAGTGGAAATCTGGCTTATTGAAGTTTCAGAGAACAAAATGAATTCTGTTAGGAACTGGACTATAGACTACTCTAGTGTTAGTTTGGCAAATATAGTTACATTATGATCAGATACAGGAAGGTGCTTGAGGTTGAATTTAAAAAGTAATCTATTTGGTGGAAAGATTTCAAGGCAGAATGGCACTCAGATTGTTCCTGTTCACCACTCACTGCTCTTACCCAGGTCTACTGTGAGAGATCAACAAGTGGAGCAAAGATGTAGAAAAGTGTGAAGTCAGCGTGGAAAGGAGTGTGAGAAACTAGGAGTTAACAGGAACAGTACAGAGGACACGGTTATATTTATTAAACAACATTAACACCATTATAAGGAAGTGCCATGCTTTTCATTAGGCTGATGGAAAGGCTCTGAGTGTAAGCCGTCATCCACTGAAAAGGGGGGTGTTGTCTAGGAAAGTGCTTCACCAGGGTCAGCAGACAGAGGACAATGCGACTGTAGTCCAAAGAGGCTTGGTACATCTCACACGGGTGGCAGAACGTGGCAGAAGCATTTCATAGCATGTGGTAGTGGTTTTACAGCCATGAAAATTAAGGGAGTACAGGGAACATGCAGGCTTACACCACATGTTCAAAAGCTGGTCGGGCCAGGAGATTGAGTGACAGCATCAGAGTCCAGCAAGGAGGATTCACAAGAGCACAAAGTGAAGGTGGAATACTGAACAGAATACAATAGAGACTCCAGGATGTTGGTAATGAAAGAGCCATGTGATGTCTGCCATGAGAAGGAACAGGCATGGGCTTGATCTAGCCCAAGAGAGAAACTATGCATTATGCAGGCGGTATAGGTACGACACAATTCCTTTGGAATCCAGATAATAACATCTTTAATTACAAATGCTTAATATGGAGCAGCAGCATTTGGTGTTTGCTCTGATGGGTCACTATTATTTGATGGTTGATGGTGGTTACTGTCTTGATAAGGTCTAGAATCACCTAGAGGAAGACTTACAGGCATGTGTGTGAGAGAGTTCCTAGATTAGGTTAACTGAAAAAAAATACTCTAAATATGGGAAGTACCTTCCCTAACTAAATTAAAATTAGAAACTAGCCTGAACATTTGCATTCAGCTCCCTCTGATTCCTGAGTTTGAAAGCAACTTGACCAGCTTCTTCAGTCTCTGCCTACCAGGTTTTTCCAAATTTGATCCACTGAATAAAAAGAAACTCATCCCTGGTGCATGAGCAAGCTTTTTGGGGCCCACTACCTATGATGGGACACCTTGCACAGCCTTGAGGCAGAGGGTGGGGCTTGGACCTGCCTCTACTAAATGTACCTCCCCATGGGAGGCTTGGGAATGGGGGTGGGGTGAGAGGGGGAGGCTGGAGGGGTGGGAGGAGGGAAGAGGGGGAATCTTTGATTGCTATGTAAAATGAATAAAATTTTCTTAATAAATTTTTTTTAAAAAGAAAGAAATCCTTCCATCTTTAAGCAGCTTTAGTCAGGTGTCTAGTCTGTACACTGGTATAAGGATATACTGATAAACCCGCTGACTAGGGAGAAAAATGAAAATTCTAATTTGCATCACTTGTGAATTAGCATAATAGAAATACTATATCATGGCCAATTTTAAACTACCAAGGTTTTAGCAACCAGTGGGGAAAATCCCTGAGCGACTCCCAGTTGGCTGGATCCAGCATATCTGTGTCTGTTTACTTGTTGCTATGGCAAAGTGTCTGACAAAGGCATTGTAGAAGAAGGAGCAGTCTACTTGAGCTCACAGTTTCAGGGCTCAGTCCAGGACTGCTTATTCTCACGCACTTGAGCTCAGAATGGCAGAGGGAATACAGCACTTTTCTCAACATCATGGTAATACAGGAAAGAGCACAAGAGGAAATGCAGCTCCAGGGACGGGCCCACAGTGTACTACTTCCGGCAAAGAGAACCTGTCTCTTACAGTTCACCACTGTCCAACATGCCACTGCGTTTTAATTCTCTGGTGGGTTAAGCCACTGATCAACATCTCGCCTTTGTGGTCTAATTGTTTTCAGAAACATCATTATAAAGGTTTACTTTATCCACTTCCTATGCATTTCAAAATCTATTGTATTGATGAGAAAAATTTGCATCACAATATCATAACTGTCTATCTACAAAAAAGAGGTCATTTTAATATGAACTATTGTCCTCTGTTACAGTTTATTTGTCTAAGGCCACAATATTAGTTTGGGGGGTGTTTTGCGTTTTACATTTTGCTTTATATCATTACAGGTTACATGTGCACCGTGATTGTAATTTCCAAACAAACTAAAGTTCAAATCAGCAGCCAAGCATGGACTGAATAAACAAAAAGAAAATTCAAAGCCAAAATTTCTTCTTCTGTGTTGTTTGCCTAGAAATAAACCTACCTCAATGATAGAGTCAAAAGGAGAACACATCATAGTGATAAAATATAAAATATGCCCTCTGGTCCAGGGTAGAAAAACAGCTCAATGGTCAAGAGAGTTTGCTGCTGTTGCAGCATGTCAGAGTTTGGTTCCTAATAGCCATGTTGAGTCCCTCAAAACCACCTATAACAACAGTTCCTGGGAGACCAACTTCCTCTCCTGGCTTCTGCTAGCACACACAAGTCACACACACACACACACACACACACACACACACACACACACACACTCATACATGAATGCATGTACATCTACGTAAATATAAAGAGAAAAAAGCGGGCCAGTGTGGCGCATATGTTTAATCCCAGTAGTCAGGAGGCAGAGCAGGTGGATCTCTGTGAGTTCGAGGGCAGCTTGGTCTACAGATTGAATTCCAGGACAGGCTCCAAAGCTACACAGAGAAACCCTGTCTTGAAAAAAAAAAGGGGGGGAGAAAGGGGAAAAAAAAGAAAGAAGACTTCTAGCTTGAAGAAAGAACTAATGAAGATGTCATGTTTAATATGTCTCATTGTTTAAAAAGAAATTACAGTTAGCAGTTACATAATTAAATGTCTAAAATTGAAGTGTCCACAATTTTGTGATGTTTCATATGTGTTAATGGGGAAAATTGAATCCCTTTTCTATACATAGGAGTCACCAATGACAAATATGCTGCAGTACTGCGACATTTCTATCAGAATGAAGAGTGACTTCTTGAAGACGGAACCAACAAGGAAGTGAAGCCAGATTTACAAAGAACTGTCTGAATGATTTTCCTATATGAACTATGAAGTGGCCCTTCTGAGCACTTCAGTGAAATATATCTATTTCATGAGATAGTTAATGGAGTAGGGGAAAGAATACTGTAATTCACTGGGTACCAAAACCCGAGTTTGAATACCAGTATTTCTAGCTATGATCTGTATTAGCTAATTAAGTTGTTTAGAATTTTTCTGAACAAAAGTAAACTTTAATTTTTTTTCCCTAGGTTAAAATTTGATGACGATAACTATGACTAGCTGAGCAACTTGTGTGTGCCAAGAAATGTGCTAAGTGATTTAAATGTATAAGCTCAATGAGGATGACGGAAGTTACTCTCCAGATTTACTGACAGGAGTCTGCCTCCCTTAGACAATACCTATTAACTGGTATTCAAATCTTGTCTCCCCTCTACACATGTATACGAGATGATGAGAATGAACAAACACTGGAAAGTTGGGGTGACCTCATCTGAAAGACTTAAGATCTGGAACTGGGCCGTATCTTTGTATATATGTGGTACACCTGTACCAGCAGCATGGCGAGCATTGAGTTAGCAAGTGTGGGACTAATGATGAGTGAGAAGCTTCCAAACTGAGCTTGGAGCACTATCTCAAACACCTGTGGAACCTGTTAAATGATTGCAAAATCTTTCTGAGTTCCAATGAATTAGGTTGAAATGCTACTTTGGTAAGGTAGTCAAACATATTTGCCATTTAATTCAATATGTCAATGTATGTGTGGTTCATCAGAAACCGTATTCTCTTGATTAATAAATGAAAGACCTTTGTTTTGAATGCTTTAGTATTTATTTCTTTATAATACCTTTCTCTTCCAATTTTCAAATAACTTGTAAAATTTCAACTCATTCTAATTGCCTATGGGCATTTACAATGACAAAGAATCACACTGAGGCATGTGGTAGAAGCAAGAATATTTATTATAGTTTTCCAAATCAACACAAATGGTCAAAAGAGCATTCTCGGTGAATTTTGCTTAGTTTCCTTTCTTCTTTTGATTTCTTCCACATCTAGAATGGAGTTTCATTATTTTGAGCTAATGAGACCAACATTGCTAGGATGATCTCTATTTAGAACAGTTAATATTTCTATCCCACAGTTACATCCCACATATATGAAACCTTATGTTCTACTTCACAAGGGAGATGAATACAATTCATTAACATATACAAACAAAAACAAAAGCCAGCAAACAACACATGTCCTGCTATGATAGATTAGACTAGACTAGCAAGCATCTTGTTCATAGTATATAAATGAAACTTCCCACATTATGAACTGTTCAAAGCTTTTGAAGATATTTTTCTCAAACTGTTACAAAATTGATGAAAACTTCCTATAATGGATTCCACCTCCATTATGTTTCTGATCAATGATTTGTCAACTCTTCATATTTAAGCTGCTTCCCATGCATTTCAATATTTTTCTTTTTTAAGTTCCATATTACTTTTCCTCATTTTACCCCTTGGGCTTCCTTCATATGAGCTGGCCTATGGTAAGTATGCTCAATACCTTACCGCTAAATGTTAAAGAATGTGTTCTCTGCCTCCCTATCTTCTGATACTGATGAAAAAGACAAACAAGGTGTTAGAACAGGAAAGGAATAGTTTTGTGTTGTGCTCCTCACTTTCTCCTCTTAATATTTTTTAGCACCAGCCAGAGCACTATCAGACATAAAACCCATAGTTAAATCAGTGAGTCTTTAAGAGATATTGAAATGATGGAATGCTAATTTGCTTCATTGCTTTTTTAAAATTCTCTAATACTATGCAGAATACCCCAAATACTTATAAAATGAATTTTTAATGGGAAGGATAGATGTAAAGGATATATTTCTTCCTTCAATAACTACAAAGCATAATTTATGAATGAAGAGGGGATGGGATTCTCGTATTTTGTACAACCAGGGACATAGACACTGCCCTTTCCTCCAGCTTTGCTCTGTGAGTGTGTTAACACAAAAGGGTAAAAAACACTTTCTCAGCCTTCCTATACTTCTCCTTATAGATAAATTGTGGAAGTTTATGCCACATGATGCTCCTGTTCAGTAAAGCAGATCATGAGCAGTCTCCTCATAAAATTTCTTCAAGTTGATATATCTAGTATATTGGTCCTAACTGAACAAAACCATGAGATTCTATTATATTTCTATTATTCATAATCTGGACACTCTCATAGGAAAATAAATCTCACATTTAGGTAAGTGAAACCAAGAATAACATACTGTAATATCATATTTTAATGTAACTGTAGT
>CABHPH010134647.1:0-49694 GCA_902168325.1 Peromyscus nudipes | reverse complement strand
AAAAAAAAAAAAGCCTCACAGACATGTTCACAGGCCAATTTGATGGAAGCAATTCCTCAGTTGAGGTTCCCTCTTCCTAGGTGACTCCAGTTTGTGTTTAGTTGACAAAAACTGACCACCACAGATGCTTTATAAAGTTCTATAATACAGGCCGGGCAGTGGTGGCGCACGCCTTTAATCCCAGCACTCGGGAGGCAGAGCCAGGTGAATCTCTGTGAGTTCGAGGCCAGCCTGGGCTACCAAGTGAGTTCCAGGAAAAGCGCAAAGCTACACAGAGAAACCCTGTCTCAAAAACCAAAAAAAAATAAAAAACAAAAATAAAGTTCTACAATACAATACAAGCTATCTCCTGCATAAATTCAAGCTGTTTCCTACTGTTCCGTCAATCTAAGAATAAATTAGGTTATAATAACAACCCCCAACCCTCGTGCTTTGTAACAATCCAGGGAAGGCATTTACCAACCTGTGTCCTTCAAAGTAATTGTACCAATTCATAACTCCAACAGGGGCCCAGGAATCCTGCCCACTTCACCAACACAAAAGTGGGTCAACAAAATCATGCCTGTGGCAAAGTCATTTGATTGGTGGCTGCTCCTTTTACCCTGGACTCACATCTTATCGTCTTCCTGCCCACAGGACCATGAACATTCTTTAAAGAAGGATTGTCTGCAAACACCAATCTTCTTGCTAATTACACTGTGTCATGTTGGTTCCAGACCCTGGGGCTCAAGAAGTTTGTCTCCCGGGCAAGGCCAGCCTGCTGGCAGAAGGAAGACTCTCCACATCCATCCTCCCACCACACAAGCACGTTCCTCTCCCGGCCAGCAAGACTTTTATTTTCATAACTTGGTCATTATCTCTGCACAGAATTGTGAGCAGAGGAGATGGAGAGGAAGAGGAGGGAGAAGAGCATGACACAGAGAACATTCTTCAGAAATCACCTCCTTTCATTCTGAAGTTTTAATTACCAGAGATGACTTTTATCTCCTAGGAAACAGCCCCAGTTCCCAGAACACATGCTCCCAGCCTCGTTTGACCCACACATGGCCATGGGATAAAATGAAAGGCGGCACTGAAGCTACTGGAGACTCATAAGGAAATCATTTCTCCAGCAGATAGTATCTGTCCACACGAGTGCTCAGGATGCCCCGGCAACAGTGACAGTTTCCAGGAACCAAGCAGAGATGGCACATATTTCCCAGTGAAGCAGCTGCAGATGGTCACCCAGCAGGGATCATGCTGCCTACAGCTTCCCACCACTCTTCCTCATGGTGGTCTTCACGGCCACCGCCCCTCCCCACCCCCATCTACCAGAGGCCAAAGAGAACAGACCCAGAAGAAGGGAGACTCAGCCTCAACTATTCTGCTTCCCAGCATTAAACTTAGTTTGTTATCCTCTCTGAATCACTCTGAGAAACATGGACAACAGCAGCTCTCCTCCTGAGACATTCTGTGGATGAAATGAACTTAGGACCTAAAGCTCACCCGTGACAAGGCACACAGAAGTACCCAGCACACAGTACTGTTCTGAATGGTGGGACCATTATCTATGGCTGTGCTTCAAGGTCTGCTCTATCCATTGTGAGTCTATCCTATTACCTCACCCGACTAGTGCAATTGGTTCCTGTTGGCTGCCCTTATTTCCATTCTTACCTCTGATTCACAGAATTCACAGTCAGTGAAAACGTATCATTTACTCAGTCAGTCCTATTCCATGAAAGTCCAGTTTGTTGGTTAGTTTTGGCATCTGGTACACCTAACATGGATTTCTGGGTCCAGGCATTACTAAAATGTATAATTTTGAAGACTTTTTATCAAGATTTACCAGCTTCATTTTCCTCAGCAAAATCTACCTCATCAGGAAGTTATTTTAAAAACTGAGTTTGTATGAAGTCATCCAAAAGTCTTGTTCAAGTGATGATTCCGAAGCTCTCCATGTTTAGCAAGTTCTGAGGCACAGCTTAAGGCAGATAAAAGTAATCCTCTGTGGGACTCTGCTATCAAAAGTCAAAAAGCTAAGGTGGGCATGGAAGTGTGTTCTTCCTGTTAAAGAATTCACCCGGTCTCTAGGGCACTGTGGATATTCTTACAATTAGTTAGCACATCCAAAAGACCACTGGACCAATCAGAATACATCTGAGCTCTACCGTGTGATCCACAGCACAGTAGGCATTAGTTAACTAGTTAGCATCTGCCACGGGCCCATGTAGATGGGTCTTGCCATGCTCCTAGGAGGTCAGGCAAACACTGAACCCATAGTCTAAGTATTGGGAAAGAGTGTGCTGGAAATTTCTGGAAATATGGTTCTGATGATACTTTCTCCCACAAGCCCCAATACCCTTCACTCCCAGCCCTCTCAGACCCACTTCCTGAACCACACAAGCAGTGGTATGCTGGAGGGGGGATAACAACTAGGGAGAGGCAGTTGTTAAATGTTCTTAGCTTTTGTGAGCCACGTGACTTCTCATGATAGCCTCCACTTGGCCCTGCTGGACATATTTGTACCAGTGAAGGCCACAAAGGCAGCAGACCCAGTCTCCCTTCGGTCCCGAGAGCTGGTTGTTAAATATTTACTAGCTCACCATAGCAGAGAGGTTAACTAACCCCTCCCCTGTTTTCCTTTTTCCCACAGTACTTGTACTGACTTGACCCCTAGCCCTCAGTTCCAAACCCAACTGACTGTCTCAGAACCACCCAGATGAAACTTCACGCCATGTTTAGCTGTTTTCTCTGGGAGAGTGGTTGAATGCCAGGTCGCCGATCCCACTGGCAAAGATGCTCATCTGTAATGAGTTCCACCTGCTGGGCACACCCTTTGCCTCTGGTGGATTTAAGGAGGGACTTTCCCCTCCAACAACAATGGCAGCTGATGGGCACACACAGTTCCCTTCTCTCTCCCTCCCCCCCCCCCCCCCCCACACCTCATTCTCCATGTTAAACAAGCATTCTACCATTGAGCTCTATTCCCAGCCCCTCTTTTCAGTATGTGTGTATATATAGTATATGAGCATGTATGTGCTCATGCTTGTATGAGCGTGGGTGCACATGTGTGTGCAAGTGTACATGAATGTGCCTGTTCACACATGTGGAGCCAGAGGTTGACATGTGTCATTGATCACTCTCCACGTTATACACTGAGGCAGGGTGTCTCAGTTGAACTGGTAGCTCAAAAGTTTGGCAACTCTGGCTAGCCAGCTTGTCCTGGGGATCCCCTCTCCACCTGCTGAGGCCGGGATCTGAACTCAGGCTGTGATGCTTACAGAGCGAGTGCTTTGCCCACTGAGCCATCTCCCCAGTCTCTGGTGAACTTTTTCTCATCATCCCTCTATACGTCCACTCACCGGCCCTCCACACTGGGCCATGCTATCAAAGCAGGCTGTTCCCTGTTCCTGAGAGGCCGTTCCTCCAGTCCAGCTTCTTCATGGCCCACAGGAGGGAGGGGCATCCATCCTGGTGGGTCCTGCAGGAGGTCTTCTGAGCAGATCAAGGACCGACCTCACCATTGGAGAGCCTTTTCCCTTACACAGATCCACAATCGTTCCCTCCTCCCTGGATTCCTGTGATAGAAACGCAAAGGGAGAAAACTAGGCCACAGAGCTGAGACAGGAGAGCCTTAGACAATTTGCCTCACACTTCAGCAACTTTGCAGTTTATGTTTGTAAACCTCACTTATTTACTTGTCCTGTTTTGGTTACAGTAAACTCATTTCAAGTCACCACATAAAAGGGCTTTGTTTACGCGGCCTCTGCTTTCAGTTTAGATTCCTGGTTTCATCTACTAAAATGAGCCCTGTTTTATTCTCCCAAAGAATAAGAAAACGCTAAATAAAGCCCAAGCCTTCCAGACACAGATAGCAAACAGGCCCAAAACGCTGTACAAAAGGCTTAAAACATGATGAGAGAGAGAGAGAAAGAGAGAGAGAGAGAGAGAGAGAGAGAGAGAGAGAGAGAGAGAGAGAGAGAGAGAGAGAAGGGGGAGCAAGGGGGAATCTGAGAGGGGCCTGGGACTCAGGCCTTTGCAAATCAGACTTGCCTGGGTACCGGAGCTTAGGGCTTGGGGTTTGCCCAAGCTTTCTAGCCTGAAAATCATGACAGTGTTCCTTCTGGGTATAATCATGAGTTTGAAACTTGTGCTGGTTCAGGGGGGCTACAGTGAGGGCACTAGGGATTCACTTCTACTGGGTTCCTCCCACTGTGTTCCCTTACAGCCAGTACCCTTCAGAGCAGCTTGTGGGATACTGGAGTATTCATTTGTCACTCAGGAGAAGGGGCTGGTGCTTGCAAAACAAAAAACAAACAAACAAACAAACAAACAAACAAACCCCTGCTGCTAGCATTGTATCATTTGTTCCTGCATTATTGAACTCTCTCTCTCTCTCTCTCTCTCTCTGTGTGTGTGTGTGTGTGTGTGTGTGTGTGTGTGTGTGTGTGTGCGTGCGCGCACAATATATCTTTCCTGGAGCATTGAGGAAGCCACTATTGATATTAGTAGGCAACTAAGATAGTAAGCTTGATAGAATCTAGAATCATCTGGAAAATGGGTCTCTGGGCATATGTGTGGAGGCTATGTTGATTGCAGTGAGGTAGGAAGACCATTGTGGGGGGCACCATTCCCTGCCTGAGATGCCAGGCTGTACAGTGGAGGAGTGGGAGCCAGGCCACAACGTGCACCACAGTTCTCTGCTTCCTGAATGTGGATGCTTCACGTCTCTGTCACCATAATGGACCATGAGAAAAAAATCACCCCTTTCCCTTTGAGTTGCTGTTCTCGGTGCATTTTACCAGAGCAGCAGCAAAAGCAACTGAGTGGCCGTAAAGACTTTGTTTATTTTTATCATTTCCCAGGAGCTTCATTCCTCTTTCCAGGTGGTAGAAATGATGAGTGACCTCCAACGTACAAACTAATCTTAAGTCCTTGGTGGGACTCACTTCATGGTCTGAAATTCTTGCTGGGGACTCCTAGGGACACTCCTGATAAGTTTTCTTTTGTTTTCCAGGTCTGGCTAATGACATCTTGGGATGCTCTTTTGGCCAAGGGGCCGGAGACTGTAAGCATGTCTTTGAATGGAGAGAACAGAACTTATTAGCAACAAGGTCCTCATGGACATATGCTAACTCTTCCAATCCATAGAATATTATGTGAGGAATATGGAGATGTAGGTATACCTAAGTATTCTGAAGGGAAACAGCCTCTGGGACATGAGGCTTAATTAAGAAGTATGTGTGTGATACTGCACTATTCATGTTTTATAAAAGTTTTACTTTCTTTTCTTTTTCTAAAATATTTTTATTTTATAATTAATTTAATTTTACATATCAGCCACAGATTCCCCTGTCCTCCCTCCTCCCATCCCCCAGCCTTTCCCCCCAATCCACCCCCCATTCCCACCTCCTCCAAGGCAAGGTCTCCCCTTGGGAGTCAGCCCAGCCTGGTAAATTCAGTTGAGGCAGGTCCAGTCCCCTCCTCCCTGCACCAAGGCTGAGCAAAGTGTCCCAGCATAGGCCCTCGGTTCAAAAAGTCAGCTCATGCACCAAGGACAGGTCCTGGTTCCACTAGTTTTACTTTCCAGGGCAATTACGCTGAGAGAAATAAAAAAGACCACATCGGAGGTCCTGATGCGAGCTGATCTCATAGCTACATCACTGAGAAGACAAGAGAGGCACAGAACTGGTGAAGAGACCAATGGTTGACTAGGATTAGAGAGGAGTGGAGACCATGGAATGAGGAGAAGTATGATTATGGAGGGGTGCGTGATGGCGGAGTGAGAACAACTTGTTGACGGCTGTTCTAACTGGTCTAAGAAGATAATTCTGTATCTCGATCGTGGTGGTGGTAACACACATCTGCATACTCACTTCCCAGTGCCCTTCTGTGGTTTGGATATTGTTGTATAGTTATAGAAGATGTGACTGCTGGGGACAACTGGGGAAAGAATATAGGACCTTGTTTGAAAACATCTTGTGGATCAATGATTACTTCAAAATCAGTTTAAGTCTCAAAATGGTGCCATGCCCATTTAGAGATACATTTGTAAATAAATAAGAAGTAAAGCATACACACCTCCCCATGACTGTAGTCCCCACTCTAATGGAAATTGTTGGGATGGGGGCTCTTTGGAAGATACTTCTCCCTATCTGTAATGTTGGAATATTTTTCCAACAGAATGCATTTGTGTATTTTTGTGTGGATAGTTTAGAAAAGCATTATAAACTTTGTAGAGTCAGCCAGAATCAACAAGTATTGATTGAACATGCACTGTTTGCCAAACACTGGGCTTGGGGGAGTTGCCAGACAAAACCCCTGTCCTCATGGAGGGTCAGCCCAGCTATGCAAACAGCCATTAAGCAGATGGCCACTTGTGTGATGTCTGTCGGGACCAAAAAGCATCATGGGCTGCAGCAACCTGGAACAGGGAGCCGAGGATTCACGTCTGCAGCCTCCACTACCACCCTGCACCCAGAGGCTGCTTACCCACTTGAGGTTTGTTTAGGACGTTTGCTATGCTTTGCAGGGCTCTGCTGAGGAGATGGAGAGGAAGACATGGAGGTCTTGCCTCATTTAGCAGAAAGCACAAGCAAGAACATGACCACTAAGCTCAGGAAGAACAAGAACAGCAAGACCGCCAATGAGCTAGAACGAGGCAGAAAGGTCTCACAAAAGTCACTTGCTAACTTTTGCCTTCCATCAATCAGACTGTTGCATGCAGTTGTTCTAAACAAACAGTAAGAGTGGGCGTGGCAGCACAAGCCGGTAACGTTAGCACTTGGAAGGTAGAGGCAGGAGGATCAGGAGTTCAAAGATGATCTCAACTACATAGTGAGTTTGAGGTCAGCCTCGGCTACTTGCAGTCCTGACGTTAAAAGGAAAACTTTAAAAATTGTGTGCATACATTTGATGCATACATTAGTTACTTTTCTGTGATATATACTTGACAGAAACAACTCGAGGAAGGAAAGCTTTCTGCATCTGAGGGTTTCAGGGGGTTCAGTCCACCATGGGGGAGGACATGATGGGACAGCCTGGTTCATGGTATGAAAGTCAGGAAGCAGCGTGAGAAAGGAAAGCCAGGCCTCTGGCAGCTCGCTTCTTCCCCTATTGTGCTCTGGCTAGGCCTCCAGTCTGTGGGATGGCACGGCTCACATTCAGGGCAGATTCCCCCCTCTTGCCCCACCCCAGTTAATCCTCTCTGAAAACACTCTTACAGACACACCTCCAAGTACATCTCAAACATCCAGGTGAGTCTAGATTCAGTCCTGCTCATGATACGTAAATAGCTTATGTTGCATACAAAGATCAGTGGTCAGGGCTATTGCTTTCTAAGCATTTCTCTGTATTTTTGAGCTAATTGATAGTGTATGTCTATTGACATTCTTTGTGCCAATGTGCTGATTGTACTGACAATGGCCTGCAGTTGGACATCTCTGCTACCTTTGAGTGTAATGAGGTCATGTTGGGAGGATATATATCATATCATAGAAATGATCAATTACCACAAATCAAGGCTTTGTGGCAATTACGTTTAGCAGATGGCTAAACATCTATCAGCCCACATCCTAGCCAGGTCAAAATTCACTGAGGTATGTTGGGTTCTAAGTGTTGAAACTGTCACGCAGCTTTGAGCCCTTTCCTTTCAGGGCTAATCTCAGGGGAGGATGTAGAAGACATGCAGAGCTCATCAGTGGGCAGGGTGAAGATAAAGCAAGGCACTGGTATGTCTGCCATTCTTCCTAGTGGTTTCCAACTGTAGACATCTTACGATGGCCAGCCATTCATTATCATTATTTATCCTGGGGACAGGCAAAGATAGTCTATTCTCCAGACCCTAAAATGGCTCTCAGGGATCAATGCAGACACTACTGACAGTGGCTTGTTCACATAATCACACACATAGCCTCGTTCTGGGCTGGAACTCCAATCTGAGCTAGCCGGTGACAGCAAGCATTTGCAAAGCAGGATGGTCCACACCTACTTACAACTTTATCTGAGGTTTTCTATGAGTCCTCTCCTTTGCCCGGCTCCTCTGCTTTCCTTAAAACCCTGACACCTGCTTCTTACAACCAAGGCAGGTCCTTTGGCCATCACTGGGCTCTCAAATCCACCCACTTCCCAGGGTACCTGTATCTATCAATTGTCTCATTTAGTGGACATAGTATTTTTCAATTTTTATTTAAAATCTCCAGATAAAACTGATATGAATCAAGCCACGTTCATAGAAATGAGACTTGAGCAAGCTGTCCAGGTTCAGCACTGTACCATGTGTCATGTGAGTTGGGGACTGAGTGAGTTGGTTTTTGTTTGTTTGGTTGGTTGGTTGGTTTTGATGGGGGATAGTTGAGTGCTGGAAATTGACCCTAGAACTTTTTAGATGCAGGTAACCACTCTACCAATGAGTCATACCTTCAGCTCTCTCCTTACTTTTTATTTAGATATCGTGTCTCACTATATTGCCCAGGCTAGCCTTGTACTTGACAATTCTGTTGCCTCAGCCTCAGGGGTAGGTGGATTGCAGGACTAAACCAGAAGGTCGCATTTGGGGTTCTGAATTTAGGGTCTAAATCCACTGAGTCCTTTCTATTCTGTTTCCATACCCTACCCCATCTCCTCTCCTTACCAGATTCTACAGAGTTCAGTGTGAGGGGATAGCTTTTTTCTTTGACTGCTTGTTACCTACCCTCCTCTCATCTCCTAGATTAAGTACTTTGTTTGGGGGGAAAACAATTTCCTTTCCCATGAAGTTTCTTGTTATTTAACATGGTCCAACTCTAAGCAAAGATTTAGGAGCTACATGTCAAAACCAATGGGATTCAACTCCAAACCTCTTTGTGACAGTTGCTGAAAAGAGACGGCATTCCCACAGGTCTGAGTGAAGTTATAAGCCTGAAGCATGAACGGACATTCTGTCTGAGAATGGAATCAACTTGGGAAAACAGAGCTTAACACCTGGAGACTCTTTAACAGCATCCTTTGAGCTCCTGGAATCAGCCATGCCTGGAGACCCAAAGCTGGATAGTTGTGTGCTTTTAACTATGTGAGCCAGGAAATCACCTTGGGTTTTATCCTGTTTGGAGTTTTCTCTCTAGTTTGAAAGCTGCTTGGGGACTCACAGAAAGTTGGTACAGATGGCCTCCTCAAGCAGTAATTTCATTCTGCCATAGTGGCTCCTTCATGGAACTCTTCCTATTGCCACCTTGCTTTGCTAGATTGTATCCACCACAAAAATTCTGCATTGTTAATCAGGAGACATCGTGTTGTCCAAATTACCTGAACACAATGACAAAAAACTATCATCTCTAGGGTTTTGTGGTATAAGGTAAAGCTTGGGGGTTAAAAATAGTGACTTCTGAGCAGGTCAGGCTTGGCTAAAAGTTCTACCTGCCTCTTCTAACTCACTGAAAGTAACTTTGGGCAAGTGATCTCACTTCCCTAAGAGGTGTTTTCTCATCTACATGATATAATAGAATCCGCACTGTCTTAGTCATCCACCGCTCTGTTGCTGTGAAGAGACACCATGACCAAGGCAGCTCATAAAGCATTTAATTGGGGCTGGCTTACAGTTTCAGAGGGTTAGTCCATGATCATCATGGCAGGGAGGATGGCCGCCTGCAGGCTGGTGCTATAGCAGTGGCTAAGAGCTACATCCTAGTAGGTAGGCCAGCAAGCAGAGAGAGACAGAGACAGAGACAGAGACAGAGAGACAGAGAGAG
The DNA here is from genome assembly GCA_902168325.1 of Peromyscus nudipes. Classification (NCBI taxonomy): domain Eukaryota; kingdom Metazoa; phylum Chordata; class Mammalia; order Rodentia; family Cricetidae; genus Peromyscus; species Peromyscus nudipes. Next base: position 39,990 of record CABHPH010134647.1, on the reverse strand, counting down.
ACTGGGCCTTGTATGGGTTTTTGAAACTTCAAAGCCCACTTCCAGCAACACACCTCCTCTGACAAGGGCACACCTCCTCTGACAAGGCCACACCTCCTCTGACAAGGCCACACCTCCTCTGACAAGGGCACACCTCCTCCGACAAGGCCACACCTCCTCCGACAAGGCCACACCTCCTCCGACAAGGCCACACCTCCTCCGACAAGGCCACACCTTCTCCAACAAGGCCACCCCTCCTAATCCTTCCAAACAGTTCTTCAAATGGAGACCAAGCATGCAAATATATGAGCCTATGGGCCCATTTTCATTTCAAACCACCACACCCACTTCAGAGAGCTATTGTGTAGAATAATCAAGAAAAAGAAATACTTAGTGCAGAACCCAATCCGAGAGCAAATTGCTATCCACTAAAGCCACCATCATATTCATCTTCTCAATAATTCCATAGGTTGGCCTTGTTACTTCCACCCTCCAGAGGAGAGAATGGAATCTCCAGAGGGCTACTGGGTTTGCTTTGCTTGTGGAAGCCTCAGAATCCAATTTCCAGGGAATTATTCTTATTAATAAGGACACCTGTAGAAATGGCTCAGTATGTAAAATATGCTTGCCACCAAGCATGATGACCTGAGTCCAATCCTTAGGACCTAGATGATGGAAGCAATGAATCACCTCCTGGGAATTGTCCTCTGACCTCTATGTGCATGCAGAGGCACAAGCACATACAATAAAACAAATGTAACTTTAAAAAAAAAATTCCTCTTACCCTTACACCAGAGGTCCTGAAACAGTCTGCTCTGTTTTGAGGAGCCCAAAATGCCAGTATAAGCCAGAATAGTTCACAAGTTTCCTCCCTGCTGGACTTGGGAGATTAACCTTGAGAATTTTCAGTTCTACCCTCCCTCAGAGGCAGCAGACCTTGGGCTGGCCCCGGGTGAAGACAGCATTGCGCAATCTTACTTCATTCCTCAGATATCTCAGCTGCCCACGTCCTGGAGAGAAGGTTGTGGAAAGGCCCATCCGGGCTGCACACAGCGTGTGTTTGCATGGACACAGAGAGGGTCTCACCTGAGGTGAAGGCACCAACTCCTTTCCCATCACCACCATTGACCCCGCCCTCTGAGTAACCCCACCTTATTCATGAAGGTCTACTCTCACTGTCAATATTGCCAATGCCTTCCTGTCTATAAGAAATAGAGTCGCACGGATGGCAGGCCGTCAGCCCCTTGCTCTCCCATCCCACCTTATACACACACCACACCTACAACAGTCTTCATCCACAGAACACAGATCAGACCTCATTGTTCTCAGGCTGAGGAACCACCAAGGATTCCCTGTCTCCAAGGTGATAAAATACCCTCTGGCAATTGGTACCCCATTATATACCTCCTGACATCCTTCAGCACATCAACATGGGGGCTCTCCTCTACTTACACAGCACCCCACCCACTCCCAACTCTGCACCTTGACCTAGCTGTTTCCTGTGCCCAGAGAACCTTTTCTTACTGCCTGTCCTTCCAGCCCACTCAGCCACCTATGCTTTCAGTGTTCACCCATCACCTTCTGCAGAAGTCAGACTTGAAAATGAATCACTGTCGTCTGTCTCCAAGGAAACCGGCAGAGAAGAGGGGACAAAGAGCATTTTAACACAGAGACCTCCCAAACACTCACCCAGAGGTGAGCATCTCAACCCAGGGACAAAAGATGGATTTGTAATATCTCATTTAGCATAACAAACTCATCAGTACTCTCAGGCATGTCTGTGTCTCTGCTTCAAAGACTCTGTGTTCATTAGTCAAAGTCATCAGGGGATGATGTTCTGCTAGACAAGTGTGCATCAATTTGAGTCACACTGTCCCATCACTAGCTAAAGCCTCATGACTATCTACTCCTTTACAGGGCAGTAAACCAAGTTGTGAGCCCATCAAAAAGCTGGGTGCACTAGGCAGCAAGTGAGGGTGGAATTTGGGGATGGTGAGGTCCTAACCCAGAGCAGTTGCTACGGAATCGAGAAAGAGCTATCAATCTGTCAATCCTGTCCGTGTCTGGGCCAGGTGAGGTTTCCCGTAGCAGTTGCTAGAGCACTGTTCATAAACTTCACTCTAAGCATAAATTCCACCATAGTTATCACCTCCAGCTCATTCCCTGCTATGGAGCATGTGGCTGGCACTCAGTAGCATCAATAGTTGTGGGCATTGTCTTCCTACCAGCCTGCAAGAAGTAAGGATGGAGTTTTTTTCCCTAACCAACATCTCTTAACCACCGCCTGTTCCCATTTTCCCAACTGTGCAGAAGGAAATACAGACAGCCTGACCTGACTTATAAAGGAATCAGTATCAGTTTTTTAATCATTTATCTTTTTAAAGAGAGCCATCACCAATCTCTCTGCCAAGTAAGAATAGTCATAGTACATGGAAAAGAATCATAACTCAATCTCAAGACAAAGAAACATCAGGAAGGCCCATTAGAGGTAAATGTTGAAAGACAGAGAGCCTCATCACTGGTTAGGTAATGTGTGTGCATCTGTGCACTGGACACTCCTGAAGAGAAAATCTCCCACTTTCTTCTGTGTCTAAACACTGATTCTCCAGATTTTACTTTGGCTTGGGCATAAAAGGTCTTTAGAGAGTGTGGTTTCATTTCCAAATGTGACGTGCTGGGGACAAGACAGTCTTTAGTGGAAAGGCCCTGACACAGTTTGTTTTGACCATAAATGTTGAGGAGAGATCTGGTGTTCATGAAAGCCTGGCTGAGGAACTCCCTCCAACCCCAGCTCAACTCACACATGCCAGCCAAGACTTCTATTCCTTCTGTCTGTATCCTCAAATGATCACACCTTTGAGCTCTCAGAGTTTACCTGGGAAACCAGAGATTCCTTGGCTACCCAGGAGGCCCTGCTTCATCCTCACCAAAGCAGACTGACACTAATTGAGCAGATGTTTCCAGGCTTCTCTGCTCCCAAGGACTTGTCTGTAAAGGAACCAAGGATCTGTGCTGGGGATAACTGGGAGGGGTCTTCCTGCTGCTGGGGAAGTTGGGCTCATGCAGAAACTATGTGTACATGGACTGATGTAGCTCTGGGTGATGAAAGAAGTGTCACTTCATGTGTGTTGACACACACGAGAATTGTGGCCAAATGGAGAATTGCCCACACTAATGTTCTCCTAATGAGAAGATGCTGCCACCAAACCAAGTTCAGAGACAAACAGAACAAGAGAGCTAGATGTTCCCCAACCCTAGATTTTTACTCGATAACCAGCCTGACTCCCACACCCACTTTCGTATTTAAACATGTATCCCTTGCTTGCACCTGGGCCTGCCTGCATCCCTCTCAACTCTCTTCATGAGCACCTTCCAGTACTTGATGAGCATCAGTTCCTTGGCTATCTTTTGCTGACATGGTGAGAACAATGATGTGCATAACCCAGCCCCACCCCAACACACACAAATGTATATCATGTCCATTGGAGGCAGGGGTGTCAGGGCAGAGCAGTGAAAAGCACGGGTGCCCCCCTTTGCAAGTCAAGAAGTCCAGCCCCATCAAGGCCAGCAGAGAGGCTAGCCACAGCCTCGTCATATAGACCAGTGGGCCTCACACTTACTTCAGCAGCATCGGAATCACCTAGAGAGGAAATCTTTGAATACACATCACTGAACGCTCCTGAGAGTTTTCAGTAGAACTGGTGGTGATGGTGACGAAAGTGTGCTTGTTGAAGGAACTGTCTGAGGGACCCAAGAATGTGGCTCTGCAAGGTGATGCTTGATGCCATCAGTAGTCAGCCGTGGTTCCAGTATGAGTGCGGTAGAGCATCTGTCCCATCAGCCCATAGTGACGTCATAAGTTCATGGGCAGTATCCATCAAAACTGTGGACCAACTCTATCCAGTCAAAGAAGATTGTGCTTCAGTCAGCGACACTATGGCCTGTCTCGTTGCTCTATTTCCAAGCTTGGGTGTTCATTTATACCCAGTACGATAAATCCACATTGTGTCATGATTTAACAGCTATAATTAGACAGTAAATAGCATGTGCTAGGTACTTTCCTTCATCATTCTCTCTAATTACTATAGCAATGCTGTGAAGCAGTAACAGTAATATCGGACATTGAAATATGGCTTCTGCTGAGACAGGAGCTGCTCAGAACACCATAGATGAATGATCAAGAACCCATACAAAAGACCAAATCCTGCCTAGCACTGTCAGTTAGCTGCAGCTGTCGACTTGAAAGACCTGGGAAAAGGGAACCTTAGCTGAGGAACTGCCTCCATCAGATTGGCCAGTGGGCAAATCTGTGATGAGTTTATTGATTACTAAATAATGTAGGATGGTCCAGCCCACTGTATGCAGTAACATCTCTAGGCAGGTAGTCCTGTGCTACGTAAGAAAGGGGATCCAGGGAAAGCAAGCCCATAAGCAGCATCCCTCCGAGGTCTCTTTCAGGTTTCTGCAGGTCTTCCAGGTTCCTGCCTTGGCTTCCCTCCATGATGAACTGGAACCTGTGATCTGTACGCTGAAATAAACCTTTTCCTCCCCAAGTTGCTTTTGGTCAGCGTTTCATCACGGCATCAGAAAGCATGCTAGGACAGCTCCCTATCCTGACAGCTAAGCTTCAAGGCAACACAGCCACACTCAGTCACCTACTCAGAGCCCATGAGAGCTTTTCTGCTAAAATCGAAAGACTGAATACTGTACAACCCATAAAATTAAAAATATTTACTTTACGGTCCTCCACAGGGGAATTTTTCTCCACATTTGCTTAGATCTATCAGTCTTCCTGGTCCTCTTCATCAATCTACAAGTGAGTGCTGTGGTAGGAGCAAGAGAGTACCGTTTGTTATTTGAACTATTTTCAGTGTGCAGTTCAATGATATTAAGGACGTTATTGACATGCAATGACCACTATCATTCATTGCGAGAAAGTTTCCATTTGTCCCAACTCACTAGCAAGCCACCGGGAACCACCGTCCTTTGTACCCGTGTGTCTCTGTGAGCGGGAATCTTTTAGCTCCCCATGTCAGTGTAATAGAATAGCATTTGACCTTATCTATAAAGTTATTTCACTTAGCTTAATGCCTTCAGGTTCATTTACATTATAGCATGCATCAAAATTTCATTTTCTTTTTTAGGCTGAATAATATTCCATCACTTACATACATGATTTTATATTTGTGAATACACACACACACACACACACACACACACACACACACACATATATTGTTCATTGATGATTCTTTAGTGGCATTGAGCATTGTTACATGTTCTTACTGGCCATGAATGTGATTTGGAGCAATCTCTATGCAAATGTGAATCTACTTTTTGAATCAGAGTGTTGGAGTTTGGGATTTGTTTCTGCATTTTCCATCATGGTACAGGGGTTTCTTTGTATATTCTGAACACATTATCATGTATATGATTTGCAGATAGTTTCTCTCCCATTCATGACTGCCTTTTAGCTTTCTTGATATGATCTTTGCTATTTAGAAGTTTTTGATTTAATGAAATCTGACTTCTCTGTTTCTTTTGTTGCTTCTGTTTTGGATATCATATCCAAGAATTCATTACCAAATATAATGTCATGAAGTTTCTCCCCTGTGTTCTTTGATGAGTCTTATGGTGTTGGCTCTTACACTTAGTCTCTGATACATCTTTTTACATAATGAAAGATATGGTCCCAGCTTTTTTCCATTGTTTATGGACACCTAGGTTGCCCAACTACATATTCTTCATGGGAAAAACACATCTTTTAATTATAGCCAAGCTGACTGGAGCGGGCGGACAGGGTTTCTTATGCCCATGCTCTTCTGCAGCCCCTCTGGTCTTTATGGCAGCAGCATAGGGTTTTGCTTACTGTTGTTCTGCAGCAAGTTCACAATCAGGAAATCTGAACACCCAGTATCTTTTTTTTTAAAAATGTATTACTCTGGCTGTTTATATTCCATGTTAATTTTAGGATGGGGATTTTATTTCTGTCTTTTAAACTGCCACTTAGGATTCTGATAGCATCTATAGATGCTATGTCTGTAGATCAGGTTAGATCATGGGCCATCTTAGCATCAAGTCTTCCAACCCATCAGCCTGGGAGTTTCCCATTCACTTGTACTGTGATCAGTGTTTTCAAGAGCACTTTGTACTTTCCAGTGTGTACATCTGGCCTCCTCTGATAGGTTCATTCTTCAGTATTTTGTTCTTTTGGTGAAATTATACATAAGATTGCTTCTATAATTTTCTTTTCACATTAGTCATTGCAAATGCATACAAATGCAAGTGTTGGTTTCGAATCCTGCAACTTTTGCCACAGTCTAGTGTGTCTTTATTCTCAAGTTACAGAGTGTCCAAGCCAGTCATTAACTAGTGGGCAGCAGGAGCTCCAAATCAACCATTCAGCTTCCAGAGTCTCTTTCCCTCATCATCAATCTCCGCTGAGAAATTAGTGAAGGGCTTGGGCAGGTCTTATTTACATCAAGTGGCGAATCCAAAACTCTGATTGCGATCTGACTCTGAAGTTTTTTCTGGACTATGACGGCATTTTGACAGTCTCATGACAGTGTAACCTCAAATCCACTGGTTAAATACCTTGACTATTTAGGGAATAAATAGTGTGTGTGTGTGAGTGTGTGTGTGTGTGTGTGTGTGTGTGTGTGATGTGTGTGTGTGAGTGTGTGTGTGTGTGTGTGTGTGTGTGTGTGTGTGTGTGTGATGTATGCATATGGAGACCAGTTGAGAATCTGGTTGTCCTGCCCCATCACTCCATACTGAGTTGCCTTGAGATAGACCTGGAGCAGGGCTGGCTGCCAGCAATTCCCAGCAATCCTCCTTTTTCTGCTCCACCTTCTCCCCGCCCCCAGTGTTAGAGCCATAGACATGTGCATGGCCAAATCTAGTTTTTATATAGCTTGAGATTTGAACTCAGGCTCTTGTGTTTGCACAGCAAGCGCCATTACCCATGGAACATTTCCCCACCCCCACCCCACCCAAAACGTTTTAAGAGCAAATCTATTAGCAAATGGAAAAGGCAAAGGAATTCAATCTTAGGGTGGCCTGAGAGTCCACTGGAGCTGGGGTGACCCATGTGTTGATTTCCCAGACAGCCTTAGATGGCATGGATGGATTACATAACGTATTTTATAATGACTCTAACTATAGTCCAGCCAATACTTCCTCCAAGGGGCGAGAGTTCTACGTTGAATTTAAAGGCACAAAAGGAAGGTGACGCCTAAACAAATCCCCCTGCATCCTTGCAGGACAGCCTTTAAAGTTTCCCCACTAAACATTCATGTGGAGCTGGCTGTTCAGTGAGGGATTTCTCATTTCACTCTGTGCTATACTGCAACAGGTCCAAATTCTGAGAAAAACCCAAGGGTGGCTTCCAGCATTTCATGCCAAATGAAATGACACAACTGGCTTCATTTGAATCCATGGGACTCTTAAGCTGGCCAAGAGGTGGTCACTATACCTTGCAAAGGAATGCCGCATGGACTCATCCCAGAGGTCCTGGGCAGAGATCCCAAAAGGTAATGAACTTGAACTAAACAAGCCCCCTCATTGGCTGCTGCTGTTGATGCTGTAAAAGACTCTGCCCAATGGCTTTGGGCCTGAGTAAATGTTGGCTTGGCTGACCTGGTCCCCTGAAATGAATTGAGCATGACTAAGGTGTAGGGATGCCAACCCTTCCATTAACTGGGAAGGCATGCAGAGGCAGCAGAGAGGGGCTGCATACCAAGGCTGCAAACAAAGATTCCTATCCAAGCAGGCCAGTGTGGGGGAACAGCTGGGGAGAAATGGGAGACGACAGATCTTGAGGACCCTGGGGACTAGGGTCCTGAACTGCAGCCCGAGGAGAAGTGTGCGACACCACTCGGCAGATGTGAATCAAATGGTGCTGAGCTTCAGCTTTCCTGCCTGTGAAGTGAGTTTAACATCCACCTGTGTTTCCTGGTGAACTGTGAGCAGTCACCGTAAGGATCAAGTGGCAGGGCATAGGAGAAGAAATAAAAACACCTGCACCCTTAAATCCCCTCCAGGGACACAGCAACGTCACACAGCACAGGATGGGCGTGGAGTAGGAAAGAGAGGAGAACGTATAAGGAGGCTTCAGTTTTGAGGACGATACATTAGGATGGTGGAGTCCTACATGATTTCTATACATGCAAATGACCTCTGTGTGTGTGTGTGGCATATAAATAAGTCAATACATCCACAAAGAATCACAACTCAGCTAGACGCCAGCACACCGCTACCCTTTCCTCATTTGCTCACAATCCTCTGCTAGGGGTTGGGTACTTAATGCCTTGGAAATCCCCATAGTCCTGTGTAGTTTCTGTTCTGAAAATACATAATGTCCCTTGGTTACTTACAGTCTTAGAAAGTGTGTCATTTAGATACATAGTGTGCAGTGCCGGACAACAGTCAAAATAGCACTTCCGCCCTCCACTGTCCTCAGCTCAGGCGGGTTCACGTTGGGACCTACAACGCAGGTATGAGCACACAGGTCCCCTTTATTTGCTGTCTTGCTCCTACCTTCCTTCTCACAGTTGTGGGATTGGTGAGTCCTGGGGGCCTGGACAACAACCAGCTGGAAGAGGTAAAGGAATAAGAAGTCACAAATCAGCACTAGTAAAACACTTTATTTTTTTGTAGCCATGAAAGATACCTATGGTCATCTCATTTTCTCAGGGTGAGCCTGGGGTCCTAGTTGACAATTCCTCCATCACTCCCATCGGGGTGGGGGGCAGGGGAGTTTCCTGCTCCATTTTCCTTTTGCAGGCAAGCATGTCCTCCCTGCTTGTCCCATGATCTTCCCTTACTCCCTCACAGAGATCAAACCATGTGAGTCTCACTGTTGGTGTTCCAATATGCCTGATGTTGGGGACACTCTCCTTATGGCAAGCCTCTGTTCAGGAAGCAGTCAGTTCACTAGACAACCTCTCAGAGCAGACATCCCCTACAACCACCTGTCTTCCTGGTCCTGTCTTCACCCTACTTCCACGTCACAAAGTCTTTTGGTGAGGTATCTCAGGCTCTAGGGTTGCAAGCATGCAGCTCCAGCCACTTGCTGGGAATTAATGGGAAACACCCCACAGATGATGGGGTAGACTTAGGGGGATGAGGATCACAGCAATCCCCTACTTTTGACCTTTCATCCTCTTCAGTTTTTAATAGATTCATATCCTCCAATGAGGGGCTAAAGGGGACAAGCCCATCTTTCCTAATTTGCATATGAAGCATGGACAATGCAATAAATTTTTCCCAATGTTACAGGATATTAAAAAGTAATTCTTCCTGCCTCTTACCTATAATGCCCCCCCCCAAAATCTGATTTAAAAATGCTGTCAGACTCTTTAATAAATGAGTCAGAATTATCTTATCCTGGCACAGAAATTAAAAAAAAAAAACTAAAAGAAGGCATCCAGTGGGTTAATAGTTAATTATAAGGGATAGAACTATGAAAGATTCTTATATGTCTCTGTTTCTGAAAGAAATTAATTTACAAAGGGAAATGAGGCATACATTTTTTTAAAAAATGTCTTTCCACAAAGACAGAAGGTATTTATTTTTTGCTTTATTATTTCAAAGATCCTTGGAAATACATAAAAACATCATAACCAAAATTAGCCAGACCCAAAGACTATACAACTTACATATAGTTAGAACTGGCATTTGAAATGGGAGCTATGAATCTTCTCATTAAATTTACACATTTATCCTCCACAAAAAATTCATGAAGAATTAGAACTAGAGAAACATTTAACTTATGTGTATATATATATATACACACACACATATGTATATATACATACATATATACCCACATCCACTACCTGCATTCCAACTTTCCTTACTTATATTTAGCTTTTCTTTTCATGTTATATTATACCCATATTTGCATTTTTAAAAATATATACATATATTATTGGCAGGATCCCTCATATGAGAGAGAACATTTCTGAGGTTGCATGACTTCACTTAACATCATATATTCTAAGTTTATCCACTTTCTTGAAAGTTTTTTATTTCGGTTTTTCTTTAGAGCTGAGTAGTACTTACACACACACACACATTCTCTTTTTGATAAAGGGTAAAAATATCCTAGAAGGTGGGGAGAAAGTGAAGACAGACAAAAGAGAAGAAAGATGGAAGAAGAGAGAGCAGGAAGGGAGGATAAGCAAGAGAAAGGCAACCCTCCAGCCTCCTGTGAACAAAGCCATAGCATAAACATGGCAAGGCTACAGACTACTCTTTGATTTCCAAGCATCCATCTCTGTGTGCCACATGCAGGCAGCACTTAGGAAATGGACTTGCAAAACCCACCTTGTTGTGCGGGGTAAGAAGGGAGCTGGAACAAACCACCTCCAGTCACATTTGGAGAGGAGTGACCCAGTTCATCTTGTGCAGAGCCCAGCCTCAAGGCAAGCTCTCATGGGACAGGTGTGATGTACACTGTGCAAGAACAGTGTAGAGAAGATGTAGGGGGAGCTAATCGAACCGAGCTACACAAACAAGACGGCAGAGACCACCTAACAAGCTCTTTAAATAACATTAGCTTAACAGCATCCATTTGAACAATGTGCTAATCTCAGAAAATCTTCCCATAAAAGCAACTTTTGGCAGCATCTCCTTAACGATCAGCGTCTTACTCAAGCTGGGAGAAGTAATAAAGCCACGGCTTTTTCATGAACTCAAACACATTGACTTATACTATCACTCTCTGAGACAAGAGAGTGGGCATCAAGGGCGAACACTGAGGGCTGGGGATATAGTTCAGTGGCAGAGTGCTTGCTTAGCATGATGAGGTCCTAGGTTCAATCCTTCCACACAGGCAAGACAAGACAAGACAGAGGTGGTGGAGGACAGAGATTTGAAGCTGAGCCATGTATGGAATGTGTTCTGGGTGTGACTCAGATCCTCTATGCTTTTCCAACATTCTCTGTATCACTGGAGGCTGAAGTGTATAGTGTTCATCTATTCAACTTCCTTGCTATCTCCATTTGAGTAGGGTTTAGTCAGTGGAAAGTACCAGAAGGGCATGGAATCCTGAGAGGAAAGAGAGCCCAGGGTACATATTCATGATTCATTCATTCATTCATGCCTTACAGGATTCCTGGCAGATAGTCCAATGCTATAACCACAGCTCTGGTCAGGGTTGAACTGGTAACCACATTGCTGGCTTTCACTTTCAGCTCCTACTAACTGCAGTAGAGATGTTTAAGGAGGGTAAGAAGAGATGTGGCAACGTTCACTGAGGTTGTCTGTCTGTCTGAGGTGTTGATGGCTTGTTCTAGACATTTGTAGTGGTAGAAATGGGAAGAAGTACACTGATTCCAGAAGCACTCAAGATATAAAATCTACACAGTATTTGTCACAGACCGGAGTTGAGAGTGAAGGAGAAGACTCATAAGCATGAAGTCCAGGAACTGCGATAGACTGATAATAAAAGGTTTACGGTGGGGGCCTGGAGAGATGCATTAGCAGGTAAGAGTATCTTCTGTCCAGCTTGACAACTAGAGTCAATCCTCTGGACCCATGTGGTGGAAGGAGAGAACTGACTCCCCCAAGCAGTCCTCCAGCCTTCACGGGTGCACCATGGCAGCAGTGCACATGTGTGTGGAGGAGAGGGGGGAGGCGTGAACATACGTGCGTGCATAAACACACACACACACACACACACACACACACACACACACACACACACACACACAAACTAAAAGAGGTTTACAGCACAGGAAACTCCAGAACCAGATGGAGTCATCGTGGCTGAATCTTACCAAACCTTCTAAGAACTACCACCAATTCTTCTCAGGCTGTGAACAGAAGTGAAAGGGAGCCCCCCCCTTTCAAATCATTCTCCAAGGCCAGCAGTACTCTGTGGTGGTATTGTGTTCCCCAAAATATTGTGTATGCTAATAAACTTATCTGGGGTCAGAGAACAGGACAGCCACAATATTAAACATAGAGGTTAGGCAGTGGTAGCATACGCCTTTAATCCTAGCATTCCAGAGACAGAAATCCCTCTGGATCTCTGTGAGTTCAAGGCCACATTGGAAACGGCCAGGCACGGTGATACACACCTTTAATCCCAGAAAGCCACACCTTTAATCTCAGGGAGTGGTGGTAGAAAGCAGAAAGGTATATAAAGCGTGAGGACCAGAAACTAGAGGCATTTGCCCTGGAGAGGCATTTGCCCTGGAGAGGCATTTGGCCTGGAGAAACATTTGGCCTGGAGAAACATTTGGCCTGGTTAAGCATTCAGGCTTTTGAGCAGCAGTTCAGCTGAGACCCATTCTGGATGAGGGCTCGGGGCATCCAGTCTGAGGAAACAAGATCAGCTGAGAAGTTAGCCAGGTGAGGTTAGTTGTGGTTTGTTCTATTTCTCTGACCATCCAGCATTTCACCCCAATACCTGGCCTCAGGTTTGATTTTATTAATAAGACCTTCTAAGATTCATGCTACAGTACTCTGTTACTAAAATTGGACAGGAATACAATAAAAAAGAAAATCACAGACCAGTAGCTCTGATGAGCATAGATATAAAAATCCTCAACAAAATAGAAGTTCACATTCAACATGATGATGAAGAGGTTATTAACCACATGATGCTGATTTCTTTCCAGGGATGCAAGGATGGTTCAACATACATAAATCAATCAATGTAATACATTACAGAAACAGAATGAAAAATAAAATTCTGTGCTTATTTCAATAGACAAAAGATATTTTATAAAATGCAACATTCATTCCTGACAAGAGCTTTGAACAAACTGGAACTAGAAGACTCATATATTAACCAATCAAGTCTATATATGACAAGCCAATGGTCAACATTATGGGAAAAGGTAAAAGCATTTCCTCCGATATCAAGAATAATACAAAGGAGTCTTTTCTCACTACTCTTATTCAGTCTAATACTGAAAGTTTCAATCCAAACAATAAGGAAAGAAATAAATAAAAGGAACACAAAGAGATGAAAATATTTTAGCATAAAAAACTTAAAATCCTTACCAAGACTATTAGAACTGATAATGCATTCAGTAACATGCAGGATACAGAATCAATAATTTTTAAATAAAGCAATACATTAGCTGAGAAAGAAATCATAAACCTGATCCTATGCACAATAACTACAAAATAAATAATAAAGTAAATTTAACCAAGGCAGTGAAAAGGAGTTAATATTCAGAACATATAAGAAACTTAAAAAATTAAAACAACTAATCCAATAAAAATGGGTAAGTGATCTGAACAGTGATTTCCTCAAAAAAAGGAAATACAATGATCAACAAATATATGAAAATGTTCAATATAAATTAGCAATTGATGAATGCAAATAAAAACTCTGATGGGAGTCCACCTCAGGCCAGTTAGAATTGCTAAGTAAATCAATGCTTGCAAAGGATGTAGAAGAACATAAATCCATACACTGTTGGTGGGAATATAAATTAGTATATTCATTATGAAGAACAGTGTGGAGATTCTTAAAAAAAAAACACACATAAAAATAGAACTAGCATGAGATTCAGTTACATACTCCAAGGAGTATAGACAAAGAAAATGAAATCTGTTTACCAACGAGATACCCTGAGCCCTATTCAAGATAGCTAAGGTGTGAACTCAGCCTAGGAAAGTCATGAACAGATGCATGGACAAAGCAAATGTGGCTTGTAAACAGAGTGGGCTATCATGCAGCCAAGAAGAATGAAACCATGTCATCTGCAGCCAAAGGAATGGAGATGGAAGGTACTGTGTTAAGTGAAATAAGCCAGACATGGAAAGGCAAGTAGTGAAAGTTTTCTCTCATGTAGGGAAACAAACAAAGCATGGTCAGAGAGCAACTGATCACTAGGGATTTTGAAGATGTGGAGAGAGAGAGACGGAAAGAGGATAGCTGGATATGATCTCTGAACACCGTATATGGGTGTGCTAATATCACACTCAATCCCATAAATCAGTAAAATAACGCGTTCACACACACAAAGAACTATGCATGATGAGGCTACAGGCAGCGATAAACGCTTGGACTCAATAGTCACTAGTGGAAACTCACTTTGTGAGTTGCTGTGTTGGGTGAAGGAGAAATGGCAAAGGAAATAGCATCCAGGACCTAGGAAAGAGGAGACCCCCACTACAGGGTACACTTTGCGACGGAGATGCCCCTCCTCTCCCCTCCCTTTGAACAGCGGGATCATTTTCTAGATGTTTGATTTGCATCAGCACCAAAGCCTCATGCCATTTATTTTTCCTTACAACACCTAATAAAGATGGATTGGGTAAAGCAACTTAAGAAACTGACTTTCAAGCGCTCCTAAGCACCAAAGGAGGGGAAAGAATGTATGTTGGATTTATAATTACTGTACATTTTGAGAGAAAAAGAAAAACTCATACTCAAAGAACATTTTCATAAATCATGCCTATGATTTTAAAAATGTGGTTTGAAGAGACGTAACTATGCCTGCACCGTGCATCTGTTTCACATACACAAATGTGTCAGCTTTACATAAACCACACTGATAGAGACGAAAAATAAGGGAAGAAGAAGATAAAAATAGCTCTTATGGTATCAGTAACACCTCTTTTATTATTATTATATATGACGATGTTGCAATCAGTCACACTCATATATTGCATTGGCTAATGACCTCAAACACTGCAAAGAGTGAGCCAACGTCCACAGTCAATTCTTTCCACCTTAAAAAAAAAATCTCCGGTTCTGTATGTGGGAGACTCTTCAGAGGTAATGAAACAAAGCCACCTCATCCCCCAAGTGCACCCCTGCCCTGCCTCCAGATGTGTTCCTCTGGCCTTATACTCCCCTGGGATACAGAGGCAAAAGATACAACCTCTGACCACCTTCCTTTTACTAATGCTACATGCTTAGCTCAACTGTAAAGGTAACTAACTACCCAACTATCCCCTGCCCTGGTAGCTTCCCAGTGCTGAAGAGTAACTGCTGATTGGTACTTCTATCAACTTCCTCTTCTGTCCTTAATGAGCCTCATGGAGGCGGGGGTTGAGGGGGGGTTGGGGGGGTTGGGGGAGAAGGATTTAATTTTCCCCTTCGGCTAAGGCAGTGGTTCTCAACCTATGGGTCACGACCCCTTTAGAAATCCCATATCAAATGTTTACATTATGATTCATAACAGTAGCCAAATTACCGTTCTGAGGTAGAAACAGAATAGTTTTATGGTTGGGGGGGGTCAGCACAACATGAGGAACTGTATTAAGGGGTCGCAGCATTAGGAAGGGTGGAGAACCACGGGACTAAAGAAACATTGAGCTTTTTATTCAACGACTGTAAAGAGCACCGGGGTCCCCGGAGCTGAGTGTTTCTGAAATGCATGTGGACCTGACTGCTAAGCAAAGCCCATTCACTGACGGACACACACTTTTCTCTCACCCACCTGCATTATTTACAGCTCTCCTAATTCTTCAGCTTTATCTCTTGTGCTGTCACCAGCTCAGACCTTGAAGTCCATTGAGCCATCCGCACACACTTTATTCTCCTGCCAGGGGCAGACCAGTATGGTGATGAAGAATTATTTCATGACGCAAACATCTACTCCAGATATAACATCTTATTGATATTAATTTCGGGATTCCTTTCATCTTGCTATATTGTTTTGAGGCTTTTGGGGATTTTGTGCACAGATAACAGAACGTTGTCTTTTGTTCCTCAAGAGTAAGTTTGTATAAATCTGTTCAGAGAATTCCTTTTTGCAGCAGTTCTATTCAAAGTACTGCATTTAATTTTTGAGTGTTCGTATTTGCCCACTGACTGTATTTTCATCACAGTCCCCTTCAGCTCCCCAGACGAAGAAAGGTGTGTATTTGGTTATCTTCCTACATCGCTGATCCAATTCTCTCCAAGCACACCATGTCTACAACACCACAGTCCAGTAAGAACTAGAGCCATCCCAGAAGGAAGCAAGGAGAAGCCAACTCCTTTAGTCATCCCACGGCCTCACAAACCATGGCCTCTCCCCACCTCACCATGACTCAAAAGACAAACCTTCCCGGCTGAGCTACCCTGGTTTCTATCAGTGCTTAAGTACACCCTTCCTACCATTTGTAAATCATACATGCTCTCCGCAGGCCAGGGGACATGACGTATTCCTGGAGGCTGAGTAGCGGCATGCTTGTCTCCTTGAAGGCTCCTCCCTCATGACTGAATAAACACAGCTTCCTTCCTTTTATCACTGCTCATCCATGGGGAGAAAAAAAGAATGATAACCATGAAAGGATTGTAAATGTGCACTGTGAATCCCATCACCAGGAACAGTGGCTTCCGTCCCTGCTTTTTTTTGGCGCTCAAGTTGCCTTGTGCTCTATGATCAATCTATGGTTACAGTCCTATGTACTACTGGGACTATCCGTTCTCCTATCAGGAATTTTCATACAATAAAATAGAACAAAATATTTTTCTTTGGTACCATGTTATATTTTGGAGGCAGTTAATTTGCAGGAGACTAATTTAAGTTCAGGGCCTCACCGTGTGGTTCCAGAATACCAACATGAGGTCTCAGACCACAGTGTAACAAAGCAGCCCACTGGAGTGAAGGGCTACACCAGCTGCTTTGACCTTTCCCCCACTCTCAGCATCTGCACTGATTCCGTGCCTCCCCACCCCCCCCACCCCCGAAGAAGAGAGAAGTCTTCATCTCAGATTATAACCAAGTTTCTCTGATTTCCAAGCTTCCTGGCTCTTACACATTCTGTCCCTCTAAAACATGTTTTCCTGCCTGATCCCTGAACCTACACACTGGGCCCCATGGAACCTGGCTATTTCCTCCTCAGTCTCCAGGCCTCAAATGAACCTGCACTCTAAGGGGAGATGGGCCCTCTTGCCATGTCTGTTCTTATTGCACAGTGAGCTTCCCTTTGGCACCTCACGTGACCGTACCCACCTTTGCCAGGTTGAGATCTCCATTGACTATGGTTTTCTTCCACCATAAGGTGTTTAGCATGGTACATCTACATGATGAGCATTTAAAAGAATTCCAAGTGAATCAATCTGTTAAACCATAAGATAAAACAGAAGGGCACCGAAATATTTCCAAAGCCTTGTTTTTCTAAGATAATGATAATCAATGTGCGTAAGGTGAAGCCTTCAACTTAGATGTCACCTACCAGTCCTTCTCCTCTCCCGTTCAAACAGAAATCCCAGTATTTCCATTTTAAAACCAGACTTTCCCTACTCACAGGCCACCGGGATTAAGTAAGGCTGACTTCATACCTCACTTTATGGGTCATTGACAGAGAACAAGCCTTGAATATTTTGCTGGGTCCATTGGGAAGAAAGGATCTCACTTTCTCTTGGAATTTCTTAGTTGCTAGAATAAGGCTCAGATCTGTTTTGGGGGTCAGAGATATAGATGTATGGTGGCATCTGAGGAGCACACAGCTCCAAATTCATCTGTGGCAATCATAGCTGTAAAATTTTTCAAGTACTTGGATCATTTATAGCTATGCAACTTAGATTTGTCTAATTCAGCTGGACTTTGATTCATGTCACCATCTCTCCTCTCTATGCACTATGGACAGGGACAAGATCTCAGGCAAAACTTCTTCTCAGATCGCTCTCTAGCCATTGCTCCTCCCCTGTAAGATCAGGTGGGAGCCGATCACTTGTGGCTAGATCTGTTGATAAACCACTTCCTAGGAAACTCCACCTTAGGTGGCTTTTCTGCTTATGGCACTGAGGCCGCGGAAACATGAAAAAACCTGACCCTCTGCAAAACAAACATTTAAAAGCAAATCACAAAATCTACTTTGCCAAACATTCCTGTTCAGAAAGGAATCTAGATAAGCTCTTCCCGGTGGGGCTTCTGAGACAACCTTTCAGTACTGAAAGATAACACTTACACAATTTTAATTTCAAACCCAAATTTCTAAAATCCTGGGAGGCACACTGGGCTCACTTCTTAAGCCAGTGCTAGCCACTGGAAAGAGCTGGGCTACCTCCAGGTGAACCTACTGCCTCCTTTACAAATGTGGATGTTATACTTGGATGGGAAGCCCTGGGAAGAGACATAAAATTCAGTTGAGAAACAACCACACCCCTAATACTCTGGACCCACAAGATCCACTTGGCTGAAGAACACCTACATGAGGAATTGGAGAAGGGATGTTTTCCAACAGTCTGCTAAACCTTAGGAAACCTAGGACTGTCCAAAAATGTCTCATAAATACAGCAATGCACTTTTGTACAGACACCACACGCACATAGTCAAGCAAAGAGCAGAAAATAAAGTGAGATTTTTATGGTCTGAGAAGTCTTTTTTTTTTTTTTTTTAGAAAAGTTGCTATATAAAGGTATAAAATTCAACTTGACTTAAATGCATCCAGAATTACTTTTACTAAAAAGAAAATCACCTAAAATTAGGGCTATCCCTAAAGCCCTGAAGATGCAAAGATGATTATTTGCTGTAGATATTGTATCCAAAATGACAAAAATGGAGGATGACATAAAAACAGAACCAGGGCTTGGACCTTATTTACTATACACACACACACACAGAGAGAGAGAGAGAGAGAGAGAGAGAGAGAGAGAGAGAGAGAGAGAGAGAGAGAATTAGACCCTTAGCTCCTTGTAATTCACTAATATTATATCTTACACTACAAAGGCCTTGGCTTTTGGCAGAGTTATTTGCAAATGTAATGTCCTGCCCCTGGAGATCCAATGTGCATAATGGTCTTCTTTTCATGACATTTGAGATAACTTTGATGTTGGCGTCAGTAAAGAACAAACATACAAAGTCATTAATGATGACATACTTAAGTCTCCACCTGCCATGAAGCCCATTGAGGTCTACGCACTGTAGTGGGTAGCTATTCCAGCTTTGGTCTGGAAGTTCCAACCCCCATTGAGGTTTTGGTAACTATCACGCCTACAAGGCGGGGCCTGCTGGCGACCTTGGCTGACCACAGCTGAAGGCAGGAGTCGAGATGGTGGGAGCCGGAACCGGAGCTGGAGCCAGCACTCAGGGAGCAGGGGAATGCCTCACTCACAGCGGTATTTCGCTGGTCTGGGGGCTAAACTAGGGAACTGAGACCGGACTAGCTGCTCCCTTTTTCAGGAATGGAACCGTGTAGGCATTCCCTGGTTATATGGAACTTTGCAGGCGAGTTTAGGTACCCGCCAGCCAGGGAGGAGGCTGAGGGAGGGAGCCACCCAGGCCTTTGGAATTTGCCCCACATTGGGCGCCAGATATTGGTGAGATTATTAAGGCCACTCCACGTAGTTAAAAGGAGATTTATTTAATGGCGTAACTTACAAATGAAGGGATAGGTAGGTTGAGGGTTCTGGGAAAGATGCAGCATAGTCCAGCGATGTTCTCTGGAGAACTCTCCTCCGTCCACCTCTAGCTTCAGGGCTCCCAGCCACAAGAGAGTGCGGTGCCTCCCGATCTTGGGTCTTCAGGGCCCTCCCTTGGCCCTGCCTTGTAGGCGTGATAGTTACCAAAACCTCAATGGGGGTTGGAACTTCTAGACCAAAGCTGGAATAGCTACCCACTACAATGCACAATCAAACCACTCCATCCCCAGGATCTCAAGGCATAGAAGTGATGCTCACAGACTCAAAGCTAGTTTCAAGCATGAGACATCACTGTGGATTTCACAGTTGCCACGTTGTTGCCCTATGAAGTTTGGAAAATGGCCTAACTTCACCGATTCTTGGTTTCACTGTTAGCAAGGTATAGACATGGTTAAAAACAGTATTTGAGTTCAAAGGTCACTGGCAATATTAAGTGAGGAAAAATTATTGAATTGCCAGAACTATCATTCCACTTCCAAATGTTGTCTTTGCTGCAGAGCACCTTCTAGTCACTGAAGTCTTTGTGGTCACAGCCTCCCAATGTCTGTCTCTAGTTTAGGGGTGTTGTTGCTCCTAGTTTAGGGAATATTTTCACTGGTCTGAAATGGAATAACCCTGAACATTCATTCTCTGAAAATGACAACAACAAAGTCAAAAAAGACACCAGAAGCTACAAGCCTGCAGGGCTACTGTTAGTGAGCGGTGAGCTCCACAATGCTGGACCAGGCCACTTTTGTTCACTATCAATCTTGCAGCATCCAGAAAGGGGCCTGTCTCAAATAGGGTCCTGGTCATCCATGTGTTAAAAAAAAAAAAAAGTGAAGTGGTGACTGACCAAATGAATACCAGTTGGCAAATCAAGGCAACATCACCGATAGTCTTGAAAATGGAACCAATGAGCACGGGCAAGATAAATGGCATTCATCTCAGCATCACGGCTTCACAGTGACAGCAGACAGAAGGCCTGGTTCACACAGCCTAGTCTTTGACCTACCCAAGCTCAGGACAATAAAGCAACAAGGATGCTAGGAAGGGAACTCACGGCATGCCTCACAGATGACCTTGGTCAAGCACTGCTGTCACTGTGTGTGTCTTCACCCGTCACAACTCCATTGGCCTGTCCAAAACTAATGGAAAACAAATACCTGGCATTCAACTGTTTTCCAGCACATGGTGGACAGTTCTAAGCCATTAGGGCACTATTTCTTTCCTTGGCTCAGCTGGAGGCTGTTTCTCCACACAATATCCCAGAGAGCTACTAGCAATCACTGAACTTGGCCTCTGTGGTGGAGCTAGCCTGTCATCTCTGGTCTCTTTTGTCTGTTTGTTTTGTTTTTGTTTTGGGCCATTCTTAGAGTTATTTGCTATTTCCTCTCTATCATCCTCCCTTCCTCCATATAACATCCTGATTTTCACTGGATGGCTTGTTTGTCCTCCCTCCTAATTTACTGTCAGCCAGTGGCCAGGATCTGGGGGTACAGTGTACCTGTAGCCTGCCTATCGGGTTGGCTCAGGATGCTCTAAGGCAATCCAATCCTCTAGACCCATGCTCATTGGAATTCTGTTGGACTGGCAGGGATGCCCTCTCTTGGTCTAGACTTGTTACAGGCACAGAGCTGAGGGGAGCCCAATGAAGGCAAGGAATAGAAACAACAGGATAAAAGCAGACAGATGGGAAGAGGCCGGGTCTCCGAGACTCAAGTTCCTGCATCCACTCACGCCTAAACTTACTTGCACTTGATGACTACAAGGAAAGCGGATTGATTTTCCTTTAATTGGCCTGACTTGAAGGTACTGCTACCTGAAACCAAGAGAGTAAGGCTTAATATAACACTTCTTCTGGTGCATTCCTCTGCTTCTCCAAAATCAGATACCCCAGGAAAAGACTCTGGGGGCCCATCACTTGGCCAGCTTTATCCTACCGTGGTGGAAGAGGCATTGAGGGTCATCTCTTTCCAATAGGAAAATCCAATCTGGTACAATAATCTAAATAGCCCAGAGGCAAAGCCATGCCCATGGGGTCTCAAATGATCTAGAGACCCACTAGCTGCTGGTTCATGGAATTCCTTCCCATACTGTTTGCCATCTAGATGTCCTCAGCACAGAGATGCTCACCACCTTTCACAAATATCCCTCCCAAATCTGCCAGCTCGGACCCTTCAAATCCTTCAGTAATTAGATATTTTTTAGGGGGAAGGGTGGTTTGAAGTCCACAATCTTAGCTACATTATTAGCAATGAGAGCTCACCTGCTTAAGTCTGCATTCATCCATTTCTTCATACATCAGGCTGGTATGTGCTTTCAAACACGGCCTTGGTGTATAAGATATGTCCAAAAGGAAATGACTAGGGCCCAGTTCCATAAAGCTGACATTATAGAGAGAAGCAGGATGATAACTCAGTTGTGTGGAGACTTCGAAAGTGACCATATAGAATGGGCTGAGACTTCTTGAGAGTAGGTCTACCATTTTAAACTGGGTGGCTTACATGGACCTCCCGAACAATGATATTGAACTCCAACTTGAAGGGAGGCATGACCTTTGCAGAGTCAGGTCAGGACATTCAAGCAGAAAGTGAACAGTTTATTAGTTTTTAATTCTCAAACTCCTGAACAATCAACTGTTTCAAAGAGGCTGTATCTGTTTAATAATTTAGGGCCATAGCCAAACAGGAACCTGTTCAAGTGAGTTACTTTCTATCATTTCTTCTTTGCATGTTTAGGGAGGGAACAGGCAGAGCTGCTTGGCCCTGAGCAGCCGGGAGCTGGAGAGTACTGCTTGTGGGAAGTGTGCCGACCTCACAGTTTGCCTGAGACCCACCCTGCCAGGGCATCAATTCCATAAACATTTGGAAAATGAAGTTTGTACCAGAGGATTCTGATAAGCGAGCAGGCGGCAACCCCAGACTGGGGTAGTTCATTTATTTAGCTTTTTGCTTTTTCAACAGCAGCTGAGAGTGCTGCTTCCCAGGGCTGATCTTTGAGTCCCCAGCTCAGGAATGGTGGCTGGGAAGGGGCTCCTTGGCCTGGGATATTTGGAGACGGGGTGGGGGTGGGGGCGGAGAGGAGCATTGGGCGCCTTTCCCATGTGTGTTGGGGTGCATTCATTCCTAATCTGTCCTCCCTCTCTGGCTCAGCTGCCTGACAGCGATTTATATACCATCGTCATGATCACCCTGGATCCTTTGAGCAAAACATAAAACAAATCCCCAGGATTGGGGCAGGAGGGGGCAGCCATCAGTTACCCAAATGGAGGGAAGTCAGGCAGCTGTGCACGACTCCTGAGGTTCAAGGTGCATCTGGGGGCTTCAGGCCAAATCCCAGGTGCTGCCAGGGCCCCCACCAGAGGCAGCTCTGAGCACTTCCCATGGAGTCTCACCAATGGACCACAACCTCGCTCCCTGGTAAGACCCTCCTGCCTGCCCAGTCAGGGTCCTAGGAGTGGGTAGCCTAGGCAAGAACCTCTCAACTTTCAGAGCTTCTCAGACCTCAAAGAATCGCAGATTAGAATAAACTCCCCTTGGGAAGTTCACTGCTTCTTCTGTGCTTCCTCATTCAGAAATGGGGGAAGATAGAGCAGTTTATCTGTTTACAGAGAGAGCCATATGAAGCCCTTGGCACATCCTAAGCCTTCACGACACTGGCCTCCAGCATTACTATTATTAATAGAACAATGTGTAGGGACTTGCTTACATAAGAGCACACAGTTCTGTCTGGGATGTGGACTCTCATAATCTTTGAAAATGTCTCTCAGTGCTGGGTGGTGGTGGCGCACACCTTTAATCCCAGCACTCGGGAGGCAGAGGCAGGCGGATCTTTGTGAGTTCGGGGCCAGCCTGGTCTACAGAGCGAGATCCAGGAAAGGCGCAAAGCTACACAGAGAAACCCTGTCTCAAAAAACAAAAAACAAAAAAAAAAAAGAAAAGAAAAAGAAAATGTCTCTCAGCAACAGTCTTGAGCACGTGAATGGGTCAGTGGGTGTGGTGGTTTAAACAAAAATGGCCCCAAAGAGGAGTAGCACTATTAGAAGGTGTGGCTTTGTTGGAGTGGGCCTGGCCTTGTTGGAGGAAGTGTGTCACTGTGGAGACAGGTTTTGAGGTCTCATATATGCTCAAGCCAGCCCAGTGTCATAGTTCACTTCCTATTGCCTCTAGCACCACATCTGCCTGCACACCGCCATGTCTCACTATGATAATGGACTGAACTTCTGAAATGTAAGCCAGCCTGAATTAAATGTTTTCCTCATAAGAGTTGCCATGGTCGTGGTGTCTCTTCACAGCAATAGACACCCTAAGTAAGACAGTAGGTAAGGGTACCTGTTGTCAAGGCTGATGACCTGGGTTCAATTCCCCCAGACACACATGGGAAAAGTAAAAAACTGACTGGACTCACACAAGTTGTCCTCTGACCTCCACACATTCTCTATGGCCCGAGTGCCTGAACGCACACATACACACATACAAATAAATAAATAAAATGCAGTAAAAAATAAACTCTTTTTTTTTTCAAAAGACTAGTCCCCCAGGCATATGATAACAAAAAACTTCTGTTTTATTACTTGATTGTTATTCTACAACCGTGCTGGGGTGATGTGACTTGCACAGCCAGGGCTGGCTGCAGCAGGGTAGTTAACCTGTCTCTCTGTGGGGAGTATAAACCATATACATTGGCACCAGCCCAAGCCTGGGAGAAGTCAGGCTGTGCAAACAAAGTCTTTAATAGAAATCATCCTTCTGTCCCTCCAGTCACGACCTGGTCATTTCAGCACTAAAGACACATAAAATTCAGAACAAAGTCTCACGGGAATCATTGGGCGCAGCATGACATAAATCCTGCAGCACCTTGCTCGGCATCATGGGATGCGATGCACTGGCCCATGTGTCTATAGGAATTCAGCACTTGGTGCCTACCACATATAAAACACAGTGCCAGACAGTGAGGGTATAGAGTGAAAAATGAGTACAGGATGTGTAATCACCCACCAAGAGGGCAGGAAGAGTTCCACGGGAGAGCAAAAGAGCAAGAAGTCATTTCAGGCCTCAGGGAGGGGGTCATGGTTTCCTGGAGACTCTGGCTTCTGGGTGAGCTGGACAATATGGGAGAAGAATGAGATCCCCCCCATTGCTTTAGGGAGTCCTGGCTCAATTCGAAACCACAGCAGCACACAGGAAACACTTCATTTTTAAAATACTGAACCTGAAAGAGTTGTTATCATTGGAAATACAGCATAGCACAACACAAGGACTCAGGCCACACAGCCCAGAGCAGACTCCTTCCTCACTTAACAGGGAGTGACCCTGGAAGGGCATATTCCTTCTTGGAACCTCAGTTTCCCCTCTGGAAAACAGAGATGATAGTTGCACACCTCAATTGGCTATGGTGAGAATTAGATGGCTTAATTGGACTTAAACATTTAGAAGAAATCACAGCATATGGGACATGCAAGAACCAGCTGTGATGTCCTAACATGCACTTTTATGTAAATTCCAGAGGTCAAATTCAGATCACTGGGCTTGGGAGGCAAGTATCCTTACCTGCTGAGTCCTCTTGCTGGTGACAATCAAGACATTCCTATCACTGTTCCACTTGTAGAATGCTATATAAATGGAACCAAATACTGTATAGTGTTTGGCAATTGGCTTTGTGCATTGTTACTTTCTTTTTCACAGCTGAGTAGTATTCCACAGTGTAGACATACCACAGTTTGTTTCTCCATTCATTTGCCGAAACGCATTTGAGTTGTTTGCGCATTGAGCCTGTAATGAACAAAGATCCTCTGGTAACTATTCCTGGGCTTTGTGTGGCTGTGAGTTTTCACTGCCTGTCCTGAAACCAGCGCTAAAGAGCACAGGTATTAGGGCTACAAATACAATTCACAGACAGAATACCTGTCTAATGAGTACAAGATCAAGACCCTGGTACAATCCCAGGACCACATTCCAACCACCCTAAGATCCTCTGGTCTGCAGCCTCACAGTATTGGGTGGAGTTACTAACTTCTCAAATGTTATGAGAGTAGTACATACATTTTAATTGCTGAATGGTCAGTAATATTGGATCTTTGTCCTGTGCTTATATGTGCTTAAATGCCACATATACACCCTCTTCCTGAGTAAAACGTCCACCTATTCCAGTGAAATGTCTTTGTGACTGTGTTCTATGTAGATTGTTTGGGTCTTTTAATGTTGGGATTTGGGGGTTCATTATATATTCTCAACCACACTCTTGTTGGATATATGCTTTGAAAACATTTTCTCTCCTTTGGCAGCTTGCCTTTTCCCCCTTTGAGCAAGGTCTTTCACAGAGCACACATATTTAATTTTAATGTGGTCCCATTTATCATTTAGCCTTTTATGGATTATCTTAGCTCAACCATAATAAAATACCATAGACGCAGTATCTTAAGCAACAGGTACTTATTTCTCAAAGCCCTGGAGGCTATAGGAATGGCCAAGGTCAAGGTGTCAGCCCAGTCAAAGTGTAGGTAGAGTTTCTCCTTGGGTTGCAGACCACTGCCCAGTGGTCTTTAATAGACTTTCTTAAGTGGAAGTGGAGAGAGAGAGAGAGAGAGAGAGAGAGAGAGAGAGAGAGAGAGAGAGCGCAGGCTCTCTGCAGTTCTTTGACAATAACTCCATCACGAGGACCTCATCTCATTATCTGAATTTCACTACCTCCCCAAGGGCTACAGCTCCAATCTCATCATGTAAGGGTCAGGGCTTCAGTGTGAAAATCTCTATAAAGAGACAAAGCTCAGTCCTCGGCATGTCTCATGCTCTGGCATCAGCTTTAAGAACTCTGCCTAGTCGTGGGTTCTGGGTATTCCCCTCTGAAGTTTTACAGTTTTATCTTTCATGCTTTAATCTCTGTACCACTTTGAGCTTTGCCGAATGAGGTCACCTCTTGCCTTGGGTTGTCCAGTTTTCCCGTCATTGAAATCTGCCCACATTGAACTGCTTTTGAAACTTTGTCAAACAACACTGGGGAGTATTGAATCTGTGTCTGTTTCTGAGGCTGCTCTTCTCATCCCCTGGTCTGTGCATCTGTTCTTCTATAAGTTCCACATCATCCTCGGGGACGCAAATGTACAGAATACCTTAACACTGAATAGAAGAACTCCTCACTTTACTCTCCCTTCTCAAGATTGTTTTGGCTATTCTGGGGTCTTTCCATATGAATACTATAATAAGCCCATCTATGCCTACAGAAAATTTTATTAGAAACTGCATTAAAATTATAGGTCATTTGGGGAAGAAATGACATCTTTGCTTAATGGAATCTTTGAATCGGTGAACAGCTGTTCTAGTTCATTTTCTGTTGCTTTGATAAAACATCCTGACCAAAAGCAACCTGGGAATGAAAGGGTTTATTTCATCTTCCACTTCCAGGTCGCAATCCATCCCTGAGGAATGTCAAGGAAGAAACTCAAGGCAGGAACCATGGAGGAACGCTCTTCACTGGCTCACTCAGGCTCATTCTCCACTAGCTTCCTTATACAGCCTAGGCCCACCTCTCCAGAAAGGTTACCATCCACAGTGGGCTGAGCCCTCCTGCATCAATTAACAATCAATATAATCTCTCGCAGACATGCCCATAGATCAACGTAATAAAGACAATTACCCAACTGAAACCCCTTTTCAGATGACTCTAGGCTGCCTCAAGTGGACAGTTAAAGCTAACAAGAGAACTCCACCCCTCTGACAGTTTGACTTTAAACCATAAACTTTCATTTCCTTATCCCCAAGAATTCATGCTAATATTACAATATAAAACATGATACAGCTTTTGAAGTCTTACAGTTTTAAAAATTTTCAACACTCTGAAAGTCAAAGTTCTCTTTAAAAATACAAAATACCTCAAATGTGGGTTCCTATAAAATCAAAAACAAGGTCTATATGTTCTTATTCCAAAACGGAAGAACTAGACAGACATAAAAAGTCACAATTAGGCAAAATCAAAATCCAGCAGCATAAATCCAAACTCCTGTTGCTAAAAGTCTGACTTCTGAGACTCACTTGCTATATAGTCTCCTGACTCCAAAGGACCTTGTCAGTGCCACTTCTCTGGTTCTGTCATTACATGAAGCTTGTCTCACAGGCTCATGTTGGCTCCTGCTGCTATTCCTGAGGGTCCCACACTCCTCCTGCCATCTCTAATATCCTGGGGTCTCCACAGCAACAAGGCTTCACCAATGGCCTCTCCTCAGGGATTCCAACCTAGCTACACAGTATCAAGCCTCAGTTTCACTACATGACCTTGTCAATCCAGTAGCTACCATGCCTTCAAAACCAGTATCCAGTGGGTGACTCTTACACATTGCCAAGTTCAGCTTGGCATGCAGTCATGCTTGAGATACAGTCTTGGATCCCTTGGACCACAGCTTCTGAGTGCTGACCATGTAAAGACACCTTCCTATTTCCCCCAGTGAAGCCTAAAATACATCACTTCAATAGTGACGAGCTCTTGTCAATCACAGCTAATTCATCAGCCCTAGCTGATCAGTACCATACAATCCCAATGAATGACAAAAGATTTTACTTCAGTGGGGTTTATGTCTTTTTAATCACAGATTAAAAAGCTTCAGCTCCAGAGGATAAGCACACAGATTCTTAATTTTTTTTAAAAAAATCACATGAATAGCCACTGTCACATATCTAGATAAAATCTTTGTTAACCTGTGAAATTTGACAAGACAAGCCTCCATACTCAATATTCCTCTCAATACTTATATCTTCCAAGTTCCAATAGAACATCCCATTAAACTCTGCATACTAAATGACTTCCCCAGCTCAAAGTTTCCACTTCAGAGGAAATGGTACCACCACAGTAGGCTGGGCCCTCTTATATCAATTAACAAACAAGACAATCCCTTACAGATATGCCCACAACCAACCTGATAAAAAAAATTGCACAAATGAGGATCTTTTGCCAGATGGTTCTAGGCTGTGTCAAATTGACAGTTTAAGCTAATCAGAACATTGATAAGATTGATTTCAACCATGGTTCATAAATTTTAGTGTGTATATTTTATTACTAAGTACTCCAGTCCTCTGGAGTGTTTAAAGGGGCATTGTATTCCAGTTTTCGCTCTCGCCTGAGCAGGATTAGTAAAGGACAATGTGATTGTTGATTCCTGTGCACTGATCTGGGACCTTGTTGAGCCCCCCTGGGTCTGGGAATCCTCCAATAGAATCTTCGGGACTCTATACAGTATATCAACTGCCGATAAAGATTATTTTCTCCTTTCTAATCTATGTGTTTTTCATGGTGGTCTATTCAGATTTAACTACCAAGTCATCTGAGGAAAGAAACCTCCATTGAAGAATTGCCTAGATAAGATTGGACTGTGGGCATGTCTGTGGAGAATTATCTTTATTGTTACTTGATGTAGGAGGAACAATCCACTATGGGGAGCACCATTCCCTAGGTGGGTGGTTTGGTGCTATCATAAAATGATGATGAGCCTGCACTTGGGCCAGAAAGCAGAATTCCTCCATTGTTTCTGTTTCAAGTTCCTGTTTAAGTGTCCTGGCTTTTCTCAGTGACCTAGTGTGAGCTAGAAGTGTAAGATGAAAGAAACCCTTCCCTCCTATAAGTTGCTTTTGGTCAGAGTATTTTTATCACAGCAACAGAACCTAGACCCAGTGCCTCTCCCCATGTCAGAAAACCCTTCTAGGGGAGCAAGAACACAAGACAATCAGGTAAAGCCACGGTCCCCATAGGTGGTCATTTTGTCCAGAGACTAACATAGGGAATACCACTGGCATCTAGTGAAAAGAGGCCGGGGATAGCTCTGAGCATCCAACAGGTAAGGGCAGAGAATTATTCTGCCTCAAGTGTCAACAGTGCTGAGGCTGAGACACTCTGGGTTAGAGGAAAATCCTACCCATCTGTTCCCACACAGGCTCATAGCTGGGCCCCCATAAAAAGCCTCCATTGGACAACTGAATTTCATTTCTTTGAGAACGTTGAGAATGTTCATTTCAGTGCCCATCAGTTTTGAAATCCATCTTTGAAATTCTATATGATTCATCAAAAACCATATACTAATTACTAACTTTCTCATGTTAAAAGTAAAATCAGTATGTTTGCTAGAAGCAGTACATCTATAGGGTTATAACAGTTTACACCCCCAGTGCTTTCTGACATCTTGACAGAAAAAAAAGCCTTTATATCAGCCAAGAACAAGAGCACACAGTCAGGGACATGTGCCTTCCTTTACTATTCAAAATACAGCCTTTGTTGTTTATTGGGTTGAATCATTTTCTCCAATTACTTAACAACCACAACCACATAGTGTGTTCTAAATAAGTCAAGGGGCCATCTTCTCATCAGGAAATCGAGCATCACCAAGATGGAAGACCCTATTATAAGATTATAACTACACAAAAATTAAATGTTCAATCTCCCCACCAAAAAAAAAATAAAACAACAAACAAGCAAAAAGAGAAAAACTCCTAAAAACCAGGTTACATGGATCCCTTGATCAGGATCCAGAAGAAGCATCATCAAAAGATATCAAGGCCTACGTTATTATTTGATCAAGTTAAGAAACTAAAAACCCCACAGGGGGGATAAGTTTAAGCATAGCTGGATCCAGGTGCTCAGAAAGGAACTCTTGTCTCTCAGTTCACATGCCCTTCTCTCTCTCTCTCTCTCTCTCTCTCTCTCTCTCTCTCTCTCTCTCTGTGTGTGTGTGTGTGTGTGTGTGTGTGTGTGTATGTGTGTGTGTGTTCTCTCCATTCTCAGAAAGATTTCATTCTCAAGGGAGGAAGATGGCTTATGAGAACACCTTTCTCCTATACCTTCATGGTTCTATGGAAAAAAGAATGCGCCTCTTCTGATAACTCATATAACAGTCTCGGTGTACTTCTAACTGGAGCACATGCCCATCCCTGAACCAATGTCAGAGACCAGGAGACCATGCCAGGCCACCTGCCTGGGGCTGAACTAGTGATGCTGAGGGGGATGGGGAAGGGAAAGGGAGTCACAGCTTCTTGATGAACTATGGTGATCCAAGAGTAGCAAAGTGATTGCTCTCCACCTAGCAAAGGCTGGAACCTAAAGAATCAAGCACATACGAGATCCCAGCCTGGAGGGACCAGCCAGGCTTGGACTGTTGAATGATGCTGTGGAAGACACTCATCCTCGCTAACGAACCCCAAGTTCTCCTCAACCAAAGAATCAATTCCTGTAGGGATGTCCTCAACATTCACTATAGTTGGAGACCAAGTTACTCCATATAATACAGTACAAGAAGAAAAATGGAGATGGGGCCAGCAGAACATGACCACTACTATACATCTTTCCCAGAAGTTTGAGCAAGCTCATGGCTAGGGAAATCTTCGTGGTTGCCTGATTTCATTAAGGCATAAATCAGTCATCTTAGGAGATCCTGATTAAAACTCTGTAACACCAAAAAGGTACAATGCCAAGGGTAGCTGCCATAGAAGCTCTTCTAAGCTTGACAAAGATGGACAGGAAGAATGGGAAAGTGAAGAGTATGTGTGGGCCAGAGAGGCTTGTCTTTCCCCACTGGAGAAAATCATGTGGCCTGTGGAATTGTTATCAATATTATGATAAAATTATATTCTTTGCTGAAAGCATGAAGCCTGTAATTGGTGATTTCATCCCCTGATGTGGTCAATTACAGATACATACACTGGTAGAGTTCTTGGCTAGAAACCCTTGGGTCTATTCTAAGAGCAGGATAAATATGCACAGTGTGGCACGTGACCTACTGAGGCTCTAAGTCTATCCAAGAAGAGTCTATGCACATTGTGGAAAGTCTGTCATCTCTGAGCCTGAGGCTGAGAGATCTGGTCTTCATCTAGATGCTGACAGGGCATTCCATGCTCCCCTTGGAGGCACATCACTAAGTAGAGGAAAGTGACAACGTGTGGTTACATTTGAGCCAGAACTTTGGAACTGGGGGGAATTAACAAAATAGCCAAAGGAAACTGTCTGAACTCAGTCCAAAGGCAGAGAGATAGATGATGTGCACAAGAGGTTAAGAGACACAGAGGACCAAGCCAGAAGAATAAACCGGAATCTAACAAGATCCCCGGAAGATGAGAAAAGACAAGCGTGTTATCAAAGAGAATGTTACTGTATTTCAGGCACTATAGGTACATAATGAACTACAGAAAAAGATGGTCTAAAGCAGTGGTTCCTTAACCCGTGGGTCGTAACCCCTCTGGGGGGTTGAATGACCCTTTCACAGGGGTCATTTAAGACCTTTGGAGAACATCGATATTGACATTACAATTAATAACAGCAGCAAAATCATAGTTATGAAGTACAATATTTATGGTTGGAGGTCACCACAACATGAGGAACTGTATTAAAGGGTCACAGCATTAGGAAGTTTGAAAACCACTGTTCTAAAGGCAGATGATGACAGAGCACAGGGTTCTTATAACGCAGCTGGATGCCGAAGAGCTGTCAACTTCCAGAGTCAACATCCCCAATGGGACAAAAGAGAATCAACAATATCAGCAAGAAATGGGTATATTAGTCAGCTTCCTGCCACTAACACAAAATACCAGATGCAGACAAATGATGAAAAAGAGGTTTATTTGGCATGCAGTTTGGGAGACAGGAAGTTCATATGATAAGAAATCCCCCTTGACTCCATCACCTCAAGGTAGAGACAGCAATGGTGGATATACCCTTTGTACACTCAGGGGGCACACAATTACCTCTGGAACCCAAAGCGGAGGAAGTTAGAAGTACCTGGCTTGCTGCAGAGCCAGCTAAACTAGAGAAAATGCATAATGTAAAACAGAGGCACAAATGAAAAGAGCATGCTACAAAATATCCTCAACACTGAAATTCTAGAGGATGAAGGTGGAGAAGAAAAACTATTCTAGAAAAATAAAATGGTGGAAAGAGGAGGGGGAGCAAAGAGAGTGATCAGCATGTGGGCAATCAAGCCAGTAGAGATTATTCATACTCATAATGAAAATGATACCAAGTTGGCGCTGGAGCAAAGCAATAGTATGAGCACAAATAAATATCATCAAAATCTGAAGACAACAAAGATCTCAAATCAATGGTTTAGGGGAGAGCACAGAGCTGAGTATCTGAAAGCTATGACACACTCTGATTCAAGTACACACACTTGTCACACGTGACTCCAGAAAGCTAGCTTCCTGGGACCAAAGAGATGGCTGAGAGATTAAGAGCACTGGCTGCTCTTCCAGAGGACCTGGTTTGATTCCCAGTACCCAGATGACAGCTCTCAAATATCTGAGACTCCAGGTCCCCGGGGATCTGACACCCTCTTCTGGCTTCTGTAGGCACAGCATACTTATGGTGCACAGACAAGTGTGCAGGTAAAACACCCATACACATAAAATTTTAAAATCTGTGTTTTGAAAAGCTAGCTTCCAAGGCCTAAAAAGACAGTATCAATCATGCCATGCCCTGAACAGTGTCACTCCAAAGAGGAACTACAAAAATCAAAAATACAAACTTATGAATATAAAACAATATTGCAGGGGAGCTATGCTGTCAATGTTTAATTAGAAATAATAAAGTCCTAAGAGGCATAGTAGTTCATTTCTGTAATCCCAGCACTCAGAACTTGAAAGCAGGAGGATCCCTGGAATCCACATGCCAGCCTGGGCAAATTAGGTTATCTCCAGGTTCAGGGAGAGACCCTGTCTGCTGGGGACAACAATTGAGAAAGACTTCACACACACACACACACACACACACACACACACATGCAAATATTTAAGCAAGTATGGACACATATATTACACATTAAAATAAAAATAATGAAGATAAAAGCAAAAATTAATAAAAATAGAAATCAAACACATAAGAGTAACTATTTGTAAACTTAACAGCTATTTCTTGGAAAACCAAAACAGAAAACTATTGACATATCAATAAAATATATGAGATATACACTATTAGAAATGAAAGAAAAATCCTAAGAACTGTTATGATTAATAGTTTATAGATTATTACAGATAACTTATTGTCAATAATCACAAACTTCCATTAAATCCATAAAGTTCTAGAAATATACAACCTAAAATAGTTGACTAGGAAAGGAAGAAAAGGCAGTCAGAAATTCTACTGCCACTTTAAGAATCATATCAATAGTTTCAAATGTTAGGAACAGGAACACTAGACCCAGATGGCTTTACAAGCATGTTCTTCCAAACAGAAAGGGGCAGATAATTCTAAACTGACCTAAACTCCTCTAGAGAATTCTTTTTATTAGACTAACCTGACCTTAATTCCAAACAAGGCAGACACAGTGTACCAGGCCAACTGCTCATCAGCATCCACAAAAAAAAAAAAAATGTAAACAAAACATTGGCAAACCAAATTCAGAAACATTAATAAAACTCCATTTTCAATTTCAGCGTGTCCAAAAAAGTAACATTGATGGGACATAAAAAGTATAAATTAATGCAGTTCATCATATTAACGAATTAGAACAAAAGTCCAAATTACCCTCCAAAGCCCTTCCATAAAATGCAATCTGAAAAACACTACCCTGAATCAAAGCTGTCAGAAACACAGCCCTTACTGATAAGAGCTGACAAGTGTCCAGTCTAAAAGCAGGTTTAGAAATCAGCAGAAGTGGGTCATTTTCTTATTTCACCAAGGAAAACATTTCAAAAAAGAAGAGCAAACACAAACAGCAAGGCAAAAGACAGAAAAATTTTGACAACTTAAAAGATCAAGAACTCTCTCATGATAAATAAACTAGGAGGGGGGTTGTTTGTTTTTGTTGCTGTTCTTTACTATGATTAGCAACAGAGGGTTAGTATCTAGGATTAAAAAAGATTTCAAATCAAAATTTAATAGAAAGAATTATAAATGGAAATGTAACACAGCAAGCTTAAGAGCTGGTAAATCTCAAGGAATCATTAGACAAACATGACTTAAAAACACATTAAGATCCTAGGACTCACGAGGCTGAAGCAGGAGGATTGAGACCAACCTAGGCTACAGTTAATGGTTATAGCTAGGCTACATAGTAAGACGTTACCTTACATAAAAGGAAGGAAGGAAGACCGAAAAGTTGAGGGGAAACCCTCATTACAGTGAGATGTAATCTTGGACTGGGAATGTAGTAATTCCACACTCTGACAGCACTAGAAGTTGGGTCAGAACAGGAAACAGTGGGACTTCCCTTGCACTGTTGATGGGAATGTGCCTGGCAGAGCCACTTTGGAAAGCGTCTCCACATGATTCGGTGGAAGTGGCCACACACACAAGCACCAAGACCCAAGAAGTCCAATTACTGGTTGGATAACCCTTCCAAGAAGCTCAGAGAACTCTTGCGAGGGTGTGCCCGCAACACATGCAAACAGATATGGCCAGGCTGTTTACAGAAAAGCTAATCTGGAAACAACAGCAACTCTGAGAAGCAGCCAGGGATAGATGGCAAAGGAGGCTTCGTGCATGCGAAGTGCCCAGCAGTGAAAGCCACACCTAGAACCCGCTACAGTCACACAAAGACATCTCAAAGGCCAAACACAAGTTATGAAGGATGACAAGCCACGTAACTCATCTGTGGTACATTCAAATTAACATTTTACGTCAGTGGTTAGGGGTGCATACACTAATAGAACAGCAATAAAGCAAAGCAAGAGGTGAGGAAACCAAAATTCTGGTTGCTGCTTACCTCAGGTGGAGGGAGGAGGCAGAATCAAGGGGAGCCCCATGAGCTCAGAAGGCCTGGGTTGGTTTGTTTTTTTAATCTAAATAGAAAATAGGGACTAAGGGAGCATTCATTGACTCCTCACTGAACTATGCACACACATTTTACTATTTTTCTATTTTTGAAACAGGGTTTCTCTGTGTAGCTTTGGAGCCTTTCCAGGAACTCGCTCTGTAGCCCAGGCTGGCCTTGAACTCACAGAGATCTGCCTGTCTCTGCCTCCCAAATGCTAGGATTAAAGGTGTGCGCTACCACTACCTGGCAAAACACTTTACAATTAAAGGACTCTTCAAGTGAAAGTGTTTTCTCAACTTCAGATAGATTACCAAAAGGGGCTACAGGGTTTTTTAAAACATGAGCGAGTGCGTGAGTGCATGTGTGCGTGCGTGTGTGTGTGTGTGTGTGTGTGTGTGTGTGTGTGTGTGTGTGTGACTATCTGAAGTCAATCACCAGAACTGTGTCCTTTGAAGAAATGCT
Source organism: Peromyscus nudipes (assembly GCA_902168325.1). NCBI lineage: Eukaryota > Metazoa > Chordata > Mammalia > Rodentia > Cricetidae > Peromyscus > Peromyscus nudipes. Next base: position 4,522 of record CABHPH010134647.1, on the reverse strand, counting down.
ATGACTCACAATGAAATTAAAAATGGGATAGTGACAGTGTCCCTCCCATTTATCTGGCTATACAATATAGGCAAGGAAACTGGATAGCTTTACATTATAAATTCTGGAAGCAAAAACAGCTATTACTTATTATAGGGTTTTTATTTAATGTAGAAAATTTAAAATTTATTTTTGAAAATTAAAATATTTTAAATTTAAAAAGTCAAGATGAGCCGGGCGTTGGTGGTGCACGCCTTTAATCCCAGCACTCGGGAGGCAGAGCCAGGCGGATCTCTGTGAGTTCGAGGCCAGCCTGGGCTACCAAGTGAGATCCAGGAAAGGCGCAAAGCTACACAGAGAAACCCTGTCTCAAAAAAACCAAAAAAAAAAAAAAAGTCAAGATGATAATTGAATACATTATACTGAATTAAAATAAGTACACAAAACTAAACAGGAATTTATGCAATAGTCTGCTGAAAGCATACCAGGAGACTATCAGATTCCAAAAACACTGTAAAGCACAAGGTGCTAGGGCTGGGGACAGAGCTCTCGTAGTAGAAGGCTCACTTGGTGCACGGGAAGAGTCAAGCTTAGTTCCCCTTGCATAAATGGATGAATAGTACACACCTGAAATCCCAGCACTTAGGGACTGAGGCAAGAAGATGGGTAGGAAATCATCCTTGGCTACACAGCAAACCTGAGGCTAGCCTAACATACATGAGAGAAACAAATAATATGACATGGTCAGGACCTACATAAATCAAACTATATACACTACATAAATAAAACTTACATTGTACGGAATAAAGAGAAATAAATAAATTGACGTACCAAAAATACTCTTAGATATTAACATGTGTTTTCTTCAAAATTATTTTAAAAAAAATAAACACTATCTAATTACTTGAAGACCTAACAAAATTTTCTAAATTACCCTTAAAATTGATGAGTGCAAGCTGCAAAGAAAAACATTTTATTTTATTCATTTATTTATTTTTGCTTTTTCAAGATAGAATTTTTCTGTGTAGCCCTGGCTGTCCTAGAACTCACTTCTTAGACCAGGTTGGCCTTGAACTCAGAGACCTGCCTGCCTCTGCCTCCTGAATGCTGGGATTAAAAGTGTGCACCAGCCGGGCGTTGGTGGCACACGCCTTTAATCCCAGCATTCGGGAGGCAGAGGTAGGCGGATCTCTGTGAGTTCGAGGCCAGCCTGGGCTACCAAGTGAGCTCCAGGAAAGGCGCAAAGCTACACAGAGAAACCCTGTCTCGAAAAACCAAAAATAAATAAAAAAAAAAAAGTGTGCACCACCACTGCCTGACTCAAGAACAAAATTCTTAAAAGATGGATGTAACCATAGGAATTTATCAATTTCCTGGATATTAAAATACATCATGAAGCTTTCACATTTAAAACAATATAGGTCATGAGCAGGAAATGGTCCTGTTTGCCTTTCTTCCCAGTGCTTGGGATGCAAAGGCAGGAGGAACTCTCTGAGTTTGAGGCCAGCTTGATCTGCATATCAAGTTTCAGACCAGCCAGGGACACACAGCAAGAAAATTCTCAAGTGTTCTTGAAATATTAAATATCAGAAACTACCAAATAATGCATATATAGATACTTTACAGCAAAATCACACAGACAATGAGAAAATCATAGACACAATCAGAAGTCATATTTATGACCTAACAAACAGTGTTTTAACCAGCAGCTAGTATAAGTCAGAAGAAAATGGAGTAACTTGTCAAACATAGTGAAAAATAAATAAATAACAAGCTGATAATTCTCTCCTTGGCTAAATTACCATCCAAGGGTGAGGGCAAGTGGCAAAATGAAAACAGTGTTGTACAGATACACAATTTTACCTTTACAAAGATCTTGGTTGAAAGAGCTATGGAAGCAGGGGACCCCAGAAGGAAGGAATGTAAACCTCACAGGAAGAAGTAAGAAGAGAAAAGCTAAGGAGGCCAGAGGGGAAGGTCTAAACAGGTAAGCAGCCCCTGTGGCCAAATAATCATAATTATTATTCTCCTGGTAGGATAAAGAGGGCGAGACAAAGCATGGGATCACCGTAACATGTAATTAAACAGGTTGATGAGAGGAAAACACACATTTGGATTGTAAGTTAAGCAATCATGCAGAAAAACATACCTTTAACATACATAAAAGGAATACACAACCTTGCAAACTAGCAGCAAGATCAAAGAAAAACTGAACAGAAACGATTTGGAGTAAGTCAACAGGACAAGAGAAAAAGTGTAAGGAACAAAAAAATTATGAAAAATAACCTAAATATATAACTTTTACTCTGTCTAGGATCTAGAACATGACAGACAATTTCTCTTCTGCTAAAAACCAAGAAAATATGAGGAAAACTGAATCGTTCCATTCCAAGGGGCTAATAATGAGTACTCAGAAGCCTGAGTAACTGAATTCCAGAGAAGAAAGATGTTCACAGAGAGGCCAGCCCCTGTTCGGTACAGGTAGACAAAGATCAGACAAGGATCTTCAGACCAAGATCAGAAGAAATCAGCCAAGCCCAGATAAAAACACAGACTGAACTGAAACACAAGAGCAAATCCCCTGTCCCAACAATCCCTACCCTTCTTCCCTATATTCAAATTTTACCAGAAAGTGTCAGCTCAAGGTAGGCAAGAAAACAGGATTAAAGAATTTGACTGAGTTGAATTCAAAGTTGGTTGAGATTACAGACCAACCCCCTCCGTGTTCAAAAACTGATGCAATCATACAGGAAGTGATGGGTGTAGTGAGAATGGCTTTTGTCCCCCAAACCCAAACCCCATTATGAGAAAACCATCAAACACCACCAAACATAGTGTGTTCTATAAAACACCAGGCCATTGTTCCTCAGAATTGTCAAGGTCATAAAAGCAAGAGAATTCTGAAAGCCTGCCACAGACCAGAGGAAATAAAGGGCATGTGGGGACTAAACATGATGTGGCACCTGGAATTAGACCCCAGAACTGAAAAAGAACATGGTGGGAAAATCAGTGGCATCAGAACCAAGCCTGGACTTCAGGGAATGCTAGCAACCAGTGGTGGTTTCTTAGGCAATACAAACCCACCAACTTGTTAATAAAAAAATAATCCTCCTTAATTTTCTCTAACTCTGAAAATGTTTTTTAAAGGGTCTTTAAAAACAAAGTAAAATATCACCCTGAGTGGGTGTGGTGGCCCATGTGTAATCCCAGAATTCCTGAGCTAGAAACTGGGTACCTCAGGAGTAAGTTGGTTAACTAGATGAGCTCCAAGGTCAGCTAAGGACCCTACCTCGATGTTTAAGATGGAGCATGTATATACACAAATATATGTGTTCACACATACATATGAATACACATACACTGGGGCATGATGCATGCCACATAACACATATAAAGAGGCTAAAATACAAACTTAAAAAATATTAAAATTTATAAACAAATTCAACTGAGTAAGCAAAAAAGGCATTCACAAAAAAGCTAGAAAGCATGCCTTTGGAAGAATTTCTTCAAGACCCAACAGGATACTTTGTGTTAATGAGTTTAAAGTCAAAGTTGAGATGCCACAGCCCTCAAATTGATCAATAAACCAATGGAATTCCAATCTAAATGCTAGAGAGCTTTTTGGTAGGAAGGGCTTGGTGACATTAAACTTTAAAAGATGAGCAAAGCCGAAAGCTCTATATCGTCCGATTTCCAGAGTCTGTCTAGGGAGTCATGGTAGATAAGATAATGTAATAATGGCATAGATATACAGAAATAGGCATTTGTACATGGGGGCAAGGTGAAGAAATAAGAATGGTGTTTTCAAAAAATGGTGCTAGAATAACTGAATGTTTTTAACGTGGAAAGTAAGCACCAATTTCTTCATCGTACCATACGACCCAAAAGTTTTACTCTTAGTTACCTCTGTGAAGATGAAACTTTTCACGAAGGTCTTATACACAATACACAATGTTTTTCATACTTGTTTGGTGCGTGTGTGTGTGTGTGTGTGTGTGTGTGTGTGTGTGTGTGTGTTGTGCTCTGTATACGGAGCATGTTCTGTGGGTGTGTGCATGTTCGTGTACAGATTTTCAAGCACTTGTGTGAAAGACAGAGATAGACATTTTATGCTCTTCCGGGATGACTTACCACCTGTGTGCTGATACAGGATCTCTCGCTGAACCTGAAGGTCTTTGATTCAGCAGGGCTAGTTGGCCAACAAGCTTCAGGGATCCACCTGTCTCTGTTTCCCAAACCCTATGAGAGTGCCGAGGTGACATCTATACACCATATGATTGGCCTTTTCAACAGGGCTCTAGGTATCCATACTCACTCAGGTCCTCATGCTTGTGTGTACTTTGCTGACTGAACATCTCCCTAGCCCTATACAACATTTTTTTAAAATAAAGCTTCCATCCATTCCATTCATAAGAATCAAAATCTAGAAGCAATTCAACTGCCCACCAACCACAGGAGAGATGAGAAAATTATGGCACAATTATTATACAGTGAAACATGACTTACCAATATAGATGATCCAGCAACAAGAGGGATTCAGTAT
>CABHPH010134646.1:0-19868 GCA_902168325.1 Peromyscus nudipes | reverse complement strand
CTCAGCTAGGCAGAGTCCTTTCCTGGTCTCACTTTTGTGGATGGGGATGGGGATGAGTCAGTTCCTGGATGGTTGCTAGCTTGAGGACATCAGTGCCTTGCTGTGGTTAGCCAGAGGCCACTCTTGGTTCTTTGTCATGGGTGCCTCTTCTATGTACCCCATCAGAGCAAACTCGTAGAAAGACAGAGTGTGAACGAGACAGAAGCTCATCATTCTTGACCCAATTTTACAAATGGCATCTCATTCTTCTGGCTATGTTTTATTCCCGGGAAGTGAGTCATTAGGTCTAACACGGAGGAGGAAGCTGTGCCAGGGAGGCAAACATGAGAAGACAGAGCATGGAAGGCCACACGGGTAGCTGCCAGTCACGCACCATCACCTCCTTTAGCAGCTCACACATCTTAGTCACTGGGATGTGAGTCTAGTGAGTCCCTGCTCCTTCCTCAGACGTCAACCAGGGGAGAAAATTGGAGTGTGAGTTGTAGTCATGACTGTAAGCTCAGTATGAGGCCATCTTCTCTCCCTGGCTTGGCTTTTGGAAGAAGAACAATTTAATTGTAAGGAGATGGAAGTGGTGAGCCATGGGACTTTCTTCACACTTCCTTGATCCGCTCCTTTTCATTTCTGGAAGTACTATTTTAATCCCTGGGAAATAATACATCTTCCATCTCCTCACCTGCAGAAAATAGTTCTGGTTCCACTTGTACAGAGCAGTGAGGTGGTATCAGCTGTGAGTGCTTTTAGTTTGCATTACCCACCTACCTTCTCCCCGACTTTTTGATTTGAGAAGATAGAAAATTATTCCTCCTGTCCTCTTCTCTGGTAAAATTCCCTCCTCTTCTTTTTGTATCTTGATTACTAAAGTATTACTTATGTTGAAAATTTCAAAAGTATTTCAAAGAGTAAGGACGGAAGGATCAAATGGGAATATATCATCAAACTTGCCTGTCTGAGACGCAGAACTGGGAAGTCCTAGGCAGAGCTGCCCAGGGAACTTCCCGAGGGTGGAAATAAAGTTACTGCACGAAGGGCAGAAAGAGAACCGTGCCTTCCATTGGTAGGTTTATCCCTGAAATGATGGCGGGTGGAGCTTAGCCATGGGTGCCATTTTTTTTTTCTCAGCTTACTGATCAAATTGGTCACTGCCTTCTGGTGAGCTGGAGTAATACAACAGGCTGAAGAAGACTTGCAGTTACGTTAATTGAGGTGGTTCTCCCAAGTGGATCAAGTTTGCAGTGGAGAAGCCTGCTCCGATCCAGTGACTCCTTCCACTCATACATTAATGCTGTTCTTTTTCGTAATCAATTAGTTGTTTCTCTTTTAAAAATGATTTCCTGGAGTAAACATGATTGTTGTACAGACATGAGGGCCTGAGTTCAAATCCCCAGCACCCGGGTAAAAAGCTGGGTGTGGCCTTCATTTACACCTGTAGCTACAGTGCTAGGAAGGGGGATGATGGTGGAGACGAAGATCGCTGGGGCTTGCTGGCCACCAGGCTGGCTTCAGGTTCAGCAAGAGACTCTGTCTCAAGAGAATGCGGAAAGGTGTAATAGAGCAGGGCATCCAATGTTCTCCTCTGGCCTCTGCTCAGTCATTGGTATGTGTAACTATATACACATGTATACACATCACAACACACACACACACACACACACACACAAAATGCTCCCTACAGTCAAAAATGAAATTTCCCATGTATTCCCTTCCATTCACAGCCAGGATCATCTTTAAGGAAATCAGACTGCAGAATCTGCTTCCTCATCCTCCACACAACCCTCAGGCCAATAGATGTGGACTCTGCTGTCATCACTGTAGAAATTGCTTTGGCAATGGTCACTAGTGGCTTCTAACTTGTCAAAGCCAGTGGGGCTGCAGCATAAGTACTAATTTGACCTGACTTTTTTTTTTTTTTTTTTTTAAAGATTTACTTATTTATTATGTATCCAGTATTCTGTCTGCACACCAGAAGAGGGCACCAGATCTCCTTGTAGATGGTTGTGAGCCACCATGTGGTCGCTGGGAGTTGAACTCAGGACCTCTGGAAGAACTGCCAGTGCTCTTAACTTCTGAGCCATCTCTCCAGTCCGACTTGACTTCCTTTTACAATATTTAATCCTCTTGGCCTCTCCATCTCTTTAGGAAGGATCACTTACATGTCAGTGTTTCAACACCATAACAAAATATGTGATTCAGGCCATTTACATAGAAAAGAGGTTTATGCAGCTCACAGTAATGGAGGTTAAGAATCCAAGACCCAGGGCTCCACTGATATGGTCTGTGGTGGGGGTGACAGATGCCCCACTTCATGATGGGAATACACATCAGGGTGAGCAGCAGCATCTTCAGCCAGGAGCAGAAGACAGACTAGCACACTTCAATCTCCTCTAAGGACACACCCCAAATGGACCTCCTGATTAGGCCCCACTCCCAAATGTCCCACCTCCCAATAGTGCCATCCTGTGGACCAAGCCCTCAAACACAGTGATGTCTTGAGGCATTGACCACCCCCCAAGCTACAGCAACTTATGGCCAGCCTTCATTACCGGCTTCTCTCCCTGTGGTCTCTATTCATGCTTTGCAGAGCTTTTCTCTCAGTCTGGACTAATTCTGCTGGGTTTGCTGTCCTCAGCTGAGTCATTTTCTTGGACTTAGTCGTCACCTAGTAGTAGTGGCTCATGAATATTCATCTAGAGTGCAGACCTCTTCTCAGACTGCTCACTCTGACCCCAGCCTACTTTCCCGTTCTGTTTCTACTGCTTTCCTCTTGCTCAGTGTTTTCCAACTGTGCTCTCTACTACAGACGTAGGCGCATACTCGGCTGACTCCCCCCCTGAGGCCTTTGTGTTCACTGTTCCCTCTGTACGGAATGCTTTTCTCTGTGAGAGGTATACAAGTCCCCTTCACTTTGTGTCTCTGCTCATTTGTCACTGTCCTGAAGAGATTGTCACTTATTACTTCCATTCTGGTGTGGCTGGCTAGGAATTGTTCCTCAGAGGCTCATCTGCTGACCATGCGGTTCCCAGCTGGTGGCATAATTAGGGAAATTAAGGAAGTGGAGTCTAGCTGGAGGAAAAAGGTTACTGGGTTGAAGGTTATATGTGGCCTCCAACCTCTTCCTTTCTGCTTACCTGTCTTGAGACAGACAGTTTCCTCTGCCACATGCTCCCACTACCAAGTCTCACTGTGGGTGTAGAGTTGGTGGAGCCAAGGTCTTTAGGCTGAAATCTCATAAGCCATGAGCCAAAGTAAGACCTTCCTCTCTTAGTGTGTTTGTCTTAGGAATGTGGCCACAGTGGTGAGAATACATAACACATAAGCTCATTTGTATATTGTCATGGAATTTATCACCATTTGTGGTGGTTTGAATAAGAATGACCCCACAGACTCATATATTTGAAGGCTTAGTCATCTAGGAGTGGCGTTATTTGGGAAGGATTGGGAGGTGTGGCCTTGATGGAGGAGTGTCACTTGAGGGTGGGCTTTGAGGTTTCAAAAGCCCATGCTAGCCCCAGTTTCTCTCTCTCTCTCTGCAGATCAGGATGCAACTCTCAGCTACTGCTCCAGCGTCATGCCTGCCAGGCCTGCTGCCATGCTCTCTGCCATGATGATCGTGGACTGAGCCTCTGAAACTTTAAGCAACTCCTCAATTAAATGCTTTCCTTTATAAAAGTTACCTTAGTTATGTTGTCTATTCATAGCAATAGAACACTAAGACACTGTTTCAACTGTATGCACACATATGAGTGTGTGTGCATTCTTCATACACACACACATACATACATACACACACACACACACACACACACACACACACACTGTTGCAGTAACGCCCGCACTATCACCACCCATTCACCATGTCCGAGCGAGGGGCTGTGGATTAAAAAATAGAGACAAAAGAGAGTGGGTCATTTGCCCCAGCAGAATGCCGAATGCTATTTATTGAAAGAGGGAGGAAACCTTAAATACAGGCTTACAGCACAATGGGAGAACCCGGGAGGGCAGAAGTTCGCTACCGATGTTCTACATTCTTGCATCTAAGCTGTTCACACCAAATGCAGGATACACAAACAAAGAACCTCTGGTGAGCATTCAGGAAGAAGGAAACCGGTAGGGAATCAGCATAGGGAGGACATCTGGTCAAGGTCAGCAAGCAAGGCAACAGCTACCCAGAATGGGGGGCCAGGGCCCTACAAGTCACACACACACATACACCACACTGAATATGCCTAAAAGAATAGAAAGTTCTAGAGGGCAAGACTTTTATATGGGTTGTTCACTCTATATCTCTAATAGAGATGCTAGCAATATTTGATGAGTGATTGAACTAATGCTTGCTTGAAGCCTGTCTTTATAATTCATCTCATGAACTCCCACAAGTTGGTTTGATGCTAACATAACTGTTTATGGATATAGTTCCAAATGCCTTCATTTAGGCCAGTGGTTTTCAACCTTCTGTTGAATCTCTTTTATTAGTTATTAGTTTTTATTTATTAGTAATTAGAATTAGTGCTGCAGCCCTTTAATACAGTTCTTCATGTTGTGGCGACCCCCAACCATAAAATTATTTTTGTTGCTACTTCATAACTGTAATTTTGCTACTATTATGAATTGTAATATAAATATTTCACATGCAGGATATCTGATATATGACCCCTGTGAAAGGGTCATTTAGAATCTCCAAAGGGGTCATGACCCACAGGTTGAGAATCACCGATTTAGGCACTTCCCACCCCCCTCCAATGAAAAAAACCTGTTAATTGAAGCTGGGATAATTTTTTCCTTATAGAACTTCCTTGGCAAGTTAAATACAACTAATTTAGGTTTCTTCCTGAGAGAAAAAGGAAGTTCCTGTATATCAAGGCTGGCCCCTATTTTCTACTATGGTACTGTCATGCCTGGGTTGCCCAGGCAGATATTACAGGCCATCTCTGTATTCTCCTCACTGCTTTATGCCTTGCAGTTCAGGCTCCACTGGTCCTGTCCTAAGCTGTGGCAGGAGGGACTCTGGTCTTAGGGTCACACTTTAAGGGCCCTGCTCTGGTCCTCCTTTGACTTTTTTTTTTCCCATGCTTCATGAGTGAAAAATTCCTGAGATCAAAAGCATGTAACTACTTGGAGCCTTCATATATATACACACACACACACACACACATACACACACACACACACACACACACACACACACACGTATATACATATATATATGAATGAATGATTTTTCATACAATATATTTTGATCATGTTTTATCTCTCCTGCTATATTTCTTACTTCTAGAATGAATTATGATATGCAAGACCTTGGCATCCCATGGTCTTTCTAGCTCCATAGGTCTTGCTCTAGAGCCCTTTGGAGCAGAACATGCTGTATATTCACACCTGGGCCAGAACTAGCCCAAACATTGACTGTTTCCAGGATCCTGATGGAACCTGCATTGTCTCTTTGTGTGTGTATGCTGGGCCGCTTACGGTGCAGGAAGGAGCTAAGAGTGGGAGGGGAGGGCGGGGCGGCACTTCTACGGCGTGCATTTTGGGGAGTGTGAGATGTCCGAATCCAGGTCTTTCCATCTGTAAGGGCAGAGCTATAAATACTTTTTACTAATGATGTTACCTGGGCATTTAGCTTTTAATTGTGTAGGTGTGGGACGTATCCAGGCCTTCATCTGTACTTGTGGCTGAAGTCTGGCCACTATTAGGGGTGAGTCTTGGCTCTACAACTCAATTAACAGCAACGCTGCCTTGGTTGGGTCTCAGTGGACATGCGGCTCAGTGAGGTGTTTACAATACTGTGAAAATGATAGCTGAGGTTTTGGGTAACGGCCTTCTCACCAGGGAGCAGTTAAGGCAATGAAATGGAAAAACGGCTCTGGCTAAGGAATGAAAGGTTCAGAGCTCTGTGCATTCAGGGGTCCCCTGACTGCACCCCCTTTCTTGGATAGTTTGAGGGACACTTTGGACTCTCTGTCTTCACAACCGTTTGCAAACTCTGACTGTGACCAGGTTCTCACATGGGTGCTTTGTGGAGTGTCCCTGACAGTGATATCACTTAGACAGTCTGGAAAACCGGGCTACCCACTGTGCATCCTCCTGAGATCTTTGTTTATTTAGATTTAGTCAGTCAGTCAGTCAGTCTGTCAGTTGTCAGTCAGTCAGGCAGGCAGACAGGCAGTCATCAGTCAGTCAGTCTCTCCCTCCCCCCCTCCTTCCCTCTCTCTCTGTGTCTGTGTCTATCCACTCAAGTACAGGAACCTGGGGAGGCCAGAGGTGTCAGATCCCCTGGAGCTGGAGTCACAGGTGGTTGTGAGCCGACTGATGTGGATGCTGGGAATGTAACACTGGTTCCCTTCAGGGACAACCAGGGCTCTTAACTGCTGAACCACCCTTCCCCCTGCCCTTTGTGTTTTCAATGTCTAGCAAAGTGACATTACTCCAGAGAAGAAACTGGGTTATTTTGTTTGGTCTGGAGTTTACTAAGCATACCTGCCCACAAAACTCTCTTCTCACAGAGGCCCATGGAATCGCATGCAATCTACTTTGTGAAATGTTGTCTAACCCCGTTCCCTAAAGTGAAACAGAGGCAGATCCCCATAAAAAATCCACTCACTTATCTTTTCCCTATAAAAAATTTAATGAGTAGTTATAAATAAGTAATATAAAATTTAGAGTAAAAGAAGATAACCCTTATTGTGATAAATTTCTCCTTTCATGGAAAGTGTTTATTTTCACTATTATGCATTTTAACAATGTATTTAAAATGTATTTTGCGTTAAGGAAACATTTACCTATTACTCATTTATTTAAGATACAAAAAGGCCTTGAGTCTTATTCACAGCTTATAGTCTATTCTTGTAACTTACTTTGACTTCTGTGACTGGAGTTAAATGTTTTTGCTGAAAATTCTAATCGAATGAATGCTGTATTCTGATCATCTTGTCTGCCGAAGTCTCTGACTGTTCATCAAACATAGGAGGGCCAATTTTCTATTCAAATATTTGCTGCCTACTTCCTTTAACTGCTGTTTAGCGAGAAGACAGAGACTGTATCAGTCAGCTTTCTGTGGCTGTAACAAAATGTCTGAGGCAACCAAGTTAAAAAGAGAAAAGGATTATTTTGACTCACAGTTTTGGAGGCTCCAGGTCCATGGTCAGTTGACTCACTTGCTTTTAGGCTTATGATGAGGAAGTGTGTCATCTTAGGAAAGCATTTAGCAAAGGAGACCCATTTATCTCATGGTAGTTGTGGGGAAGGGAGAGAGAGAGAGAGGCAGAGACAGAGAGACAGAGACAGAGAGAGACAGAGACAGACAGATGGACACACACACACACACACACAGAGAGAGAGAGAGAGAGAGAGAGAGAGAGAGAGAGAGAGAGAGAGAGAGAAAGCGGGAGAGAGAGAGGAATCTCACTACCCTCTTCAAGTACATACACTTAATGACCTAAAACCTTCTATCAGACTCCATTTCTTGATGGTTTCAACACCTCTAACACCTGGGGCCTTGGGGAACTCTGGAACTCACTATGTAGTCCAGGCTAGTCTCTGCTTTCCTGTAATTCCTCCTTCTCAGTCTTCCATGTGCTGAAAGTGTGCGCAGCCAGCCCAGTTAAGACCCTAACTTAAGTTGCAGAGACTTAACAGGATTGAGTCCACAGTGTTTGGACCCAGAGTGGCCCCTCCTCCCTCCCTCAGAGTAGGACTTCGTGGTATTCTTTGTCACATCTTCAGGACATTGTTATTTATGTCGTTTAATACTTTTGTCAGGCAAATGGAATATTTCTCTTTGGATGCTTTTGATTTTCATCTTGAGCAGAGCTTTGCAAACAGGTATTTCCCTTTTCTTTCAAGTCTTGAAAAGTATTATAGGTAAATGGGGACGAAGGAGAAGGGAGAGGAGGAGGAAGAGGAGGAGGAGGAAGAGAAAGTACAGTAGTGTTTTTATTGACTTGATTGTCCAAGTGTCCTTAGGAATATGGTGAGACACTGTAGACAATCGGCTATATATATAAGGCACTTGACCTGTTTCCTGCAGATGCTTCTGGTCTCTAACTAACACCCCTGGCATCCCATCTTGAAGGCCTGTCAGTGTGGTACATGGGTGCCATGGGAATCCTGGGGCTCAGCACAAGCTGGGAACACTGCCACTGGGGCTGTGAGCTTGATCAATGGGCACCAGGAACTGGCAAATAGATATTTCTCCTGCACAGAGCTTGAAAGTATTCTTCTCATTCATCCAGGACTCCAGCCCATGGAGAGTGTCACCCACATTCAAGGTCACCCACACTCAAGGTGGGCCTTCTTTCCTCTGTGAAACCTTTCTGGAAATACCCTTATAGGAAATACCCAGAGGTCTGTTTCTATAGTAATTCTGAATCGTCTTCTGTTGGCAGCCAAGATTACCCATCACACAATGCATTGTTAACTAACCATTGCCACAGTGTTGTACACTAGAGCCCTTGAACATTCTTCCCAGCCAGCTGAAATGTGGGTTTGGACCAATAGCCCTCCAGTCTTCGCCCTCTCTAGCCTCTGGCAACCACTGCTCTTCTCTTGATTCTCTGAGCCCAACTTCCTGAAATTCCACACATACTCAAGGTCCTACGGTGTCTGTCTTCTTCTGCCTGACTCATTTCATCTTACCTAGTGCCCTCCGGGCTCATCTGTGATGTCACGAAGGACGGGACTTCCTTCTTGTTTAAAGCTGAATCATACCCCGCTGCGCATATTTTCCACATTTCCTCATCCATCTGTTGACAGGAGGTTGATGCTGAATCTTGACTTGTCAGACAGCTGTTCAGGACTGAGAAGCAACTGCTATGTGGCTGAGGCATTTGACAATGTATGTCTGTGGCCACCCTTCCTTCTTATGGACTTGGACAGTCACCAATACCCTTTCTTTGGAACTACATGTCTCAGAGGAGGACTCACATGTGTCCTGGTCTTTGTGACATATCCAGAAAGGTGGTCTGGCTATGGAATCTTTCCTAAGGTCTCATACTGTTCAGTTGGTGGGTCCTTCTTGGTGACTGGGGGGAGATGTCCTTGGAGGAGGGGGGGCGCTGGTTGTCTTGTAGAAAGCATATTCTCTGACTTTGCCGTGAAGTGATGTCCTTGTGAAGTGCTGTCCCTGGGAGTGGGTATAACTCAGGAAGCACACAGAGCATCTGCCCCTGTGTTTGATTAAGGATTCCCGGTCCATCAACAGCGTCACCGTCATTTCTTGGTCTGTGCGTTCAGGGAGACGCTGTTGTCAGCTCTGATTTTTAGGCCAGCAAGCCGACAGACGCTCACGCCACAGAGGACGTCTGAAATCAAACTTCTTACTGGGGAATTAATTGTTTTTCCTCAAGACAGTCATTTTCTTGTCTTCCATCTGTCTTTAAACCTCTCAAAATAAACTCGAATTTTTCTTTTCTTTCTTTTTTTTTTTTTTTTTTTTTTTTTGTTTCAATTCAGCTTTTCCTGGTGTCTTCTGATTGAGAAAAAATTTTCCTTCTTTCTATAGAACTTTATGGAAACCTTTGTTTTAAAATTTATTATAGCTATTTGCTATCACAAGACCCTCAAGGTCACCTTTTCCATCTGTATAAGCCTGAGGACTTGAACAATATTTGAACATATACTATACAGAGCTGTGACCTGCCCCCAAGTGATCAGTTTATTCTAGAACTTTCCTTTTTTTTTTTCTAACAGATTACCATATATATGAGATCCCATTATAGAAACCAACAGTTATCTTTTGACAGACAATGACAATCAGATCTGACCTTCCTTAATCTTCCTGGAAGCTAAGAAAATTTATTGCTTACAAGAGGAATTTACAACAATATTAATGAAGTCGTGTGTAACGGGACAGATAATTCCATATTGCTCTTTTCTCTCTTGATTGACACCTCAGAAGCAGATATTAATAAATATCAGCATCGTGTTTCTAAATAGCATCGCACTGTTGTGTGGGATCATTGCATATGCATTTGAAAAGCTACAATGACTGCTAAGTCACTTCTCAGCTGTGCAGACTCTAAATAGACCTTAGCACAGGAGGACTCTCAGCCATCAGCGGGCCCGTGCCACACAGTCAAGATGCTATCTACTAAACACAAGGCATTTATGGCTGGGGATGTGTGTCAACGGTACAGGGCTTGCTTAGTATGCTCAAGCCTTTGCATCCAGTCTCCAGTACTGGGAAGGAGTGTGTGTAGATGAAAGCCATATGACATATATGTATAGGCTTGAGACTTAAAGGTAGGTTTAGTAAGGGATAATGATTATCATCATTTAATCTTTCAGATTAAAAAGTCTGGGTGGACCAAAAAGCTAGTCATTGTTAGAAGGTAAACAAACAAACAAACAAACAAATAAACAAAAAACAAAACCCAACCAACCTAATAAATAAACAAACCTGGGTGAGATGGATAACTTTGATAAAGAAGGAAGAGGTTTTGTGCTCCAATTGGACTGACCTTGAAGGCTGAGTCAGCGGAAGCAGTCTAAGAGCGTCTCAAAATGTTTGTGTTTTGCTCCCCTTTGTATCGCTGAGACTAACAGGTTATCAAGCAGATGGTAGGCAGTGTGACAGGTGTACCGGATGCTGCGGCAGAGAGTCATGGTCTTTGACTCAAACAGAACCACGTTCCTATCTTGGATCTCTCGTTCATCACCTGTTTGTCCTTAGGAGAATTGCTAACCTTCCGTCACCTTGTCTGGAGGATGACACAGAGCACCAGGATTCATGAAGACGGAATTAGATTTTGTGGGCAATGGGCTGATAGACGGAAGATGCTCAATCAATGGTATTTTATTTGCTGAATAAATGTTTGATGACTAAATAGAGATCGATCGCTCTTTTTCCTTCTGCTACATGTATTCTTGTACAATTTTTGCAGGATAAGGTCGGGATGCAGAATAGCTAGAAGAGTTTTGAAAAAGATAACATGGTGGGGGAGACATCACCATACTTATTTGAACACATGTGAACTCTACATAGGTCAAGGCTGTGTGATGCTGCAGGGATGGCTATGCAGATCCATGGAACATAACAGAGAACCAAAATAGTTCATATTAAGCTTTTAAATAAGGATTTTTAAAAATTGTGTAGTGCTCATTATTGAACACAGGGTCTCGTTGATGCGAGCCAGCACAGCAGCCCTGAACTAGGGCCCTAAACCCCTTTTCAGTTTGAAACAGAGTCTCACTAAGTTTTCCAAGCTGGCCTTGAACCTCTCTGTACCCCAGGCAGGTCTTGAGTTTGTAATCTTTCTACCTTCGTCTCTCAAGTAATTGAGATTATAGTCACTGTATCTGGCTAAAATCCATCATCTTTACCATTTAAGTAGTATTAATGTTAGAGTGCATCCGGATTACTGTGACACAGATCTCTAGAACTGTTTCTGCTTAATTTTGCTGAAGATGCTGAAGCAGTCCAGTGAAAGAATAGTCTTTCTGCAAATGGAACACGTGCAATCGGGTATCTATAGGGAAAAGAATGAACTTAATCCAAATCTCCCTGTTAAACATTAACTCAAGATGGATCATGAACTTAAATGTAAAATGAAAAACTGTAAAACTCAGGAAAATAGTGGAAATTCTTTGAGATCTATGTGGAGGTGACAAGCTCATAGGTTTGACACCAAAAACATGAAATGAAACTTTGATAAAAGAGACCTCATGGGAATTGAACTTTACTCTATGATACCCTGTGACTAGGACACAAGCTCCCATGCTTGCCAATGGTGCATATCACAGAGAAGAGTTTGTAGAATATAGGAAAGGTTTGAACAATCAAGAGTGCAAAAACACATAACCCAGTTAGAAATGGCTGTAGAGATGGCAAACAAGGACCCACCAAAGTGATCAGCACCAAGGTCCCCTGGGAAATGCAAATGGCAGCTGAAAAGATCTTATTACTTTCTTCGTAGGATGGCAAAATAAGAGGACCTCTAACACCAGATACCCAACAGTCAAACACTAAGCATAACATTTACCAGAGGATCCAGCAATTCCACTTTCAGGCATGCATCTCAGAGAAATGAAGACCATGTTTAGTCAAAGGATGCTCACAAATTCCCACAGCCACTGTATTCATAGTAACTAAAAACTGGAGCCGGGCGGTGGTGGCGCACGCCTTTAATCCCAGCACTCAGGAGGCAGAGCCAGGCGGATCTCTGTGAGTTCGAGGCCAGCCTGGGCTACCAAGTGAGTTCCAGGAAAGGTGCAAAGCTACACAGAGAAACCCTGTCTCGGAAAAAAAAAACAACAAAAAAAACAAACCAAAACTGGAAATCACCCACATCCTCGGCTGTGTGGATGGTTGAGTCAGCGTGGTCCATCTGTACATGGAACACTGCATCAATAAGAGGGGTTAACTGTTGACGGTACCCTCGACAAGCTGGATGCGTCTCAAGGTGATTACACTGACTGAGAAAAAGGCCAATCTCAAGATGTTACATACTGCATAATCTAATTGATAAAACATCCTTGAGATGATAAAGTTATAATGATGGAAAACAGTTCAGAGGTTAGAGAGAGAGGAGGGGAGGAGGGGATAACGTGTATAAAATGGCTACAGGTCAGACTCTCTTAATAATTATTAGTGTATACATGTGTATGTGTGTGTCTCTGTGCATGAGTGCACTCATACATCCCATGACCTCACGCGGAGGTCAGAGAACAGGATTACGGACTCAGTTCTTCCACCTTTACGTGAGTTCTGGAATCAGCATCAGGTAGTCACGCTTGCACCGTAGGGTAGCTAGTGTCTTTACCTGCTGAGCGACGTCACTGCCTCCCACAAGTGAGATTCTTGTGACGAAACTGCTCTGAATTTCATTTGTGATGGTGGCCGTGAATTTACATGTAATAAAATTACATAGAACTAAAACACACTTACGCACACACAGACACACAGACATAAACACTCAGATACACACACACACACACACACACACACTCAGACACATACACATACACACACATAGACAAACACAGACAGAAATAACATACACAGATATAGACACATGCACACATACACATAGACATACACACATATAAATCAGTGCTAGATAGAGTTGAGTAATCTGCAGATTATTTTAATGCCAATTTCCTGATTATGTTAGTGTATTACATGTAAAATGTAACTGTTAGGGGACACTGGGTGAAGGAAACAGGGGGTCCTTTGTCATTCTTTATAATTGCTCTAAAACCTACATGTATCTCAAAGTAAAGTTAAAAGATGTTTAGGCAAACAGTAGTCTCTCCCACTACAAATAAAATACAGGCTTAATGGAATCCCATTTTGCATGAGTCAAATAGTCAATACATACGATTGGGTTTGGAGATGCAGTGAGATTGCAAAATTCCATTCAGCTGGAAGAAGTCTGCAGGTACTAGAGTAGCATTGTCTCCTAGACCTTTCTGTGGTGGTGAAAAGGCTATGCATCCGTGCTCTCCAGTGTGGTGACCTCTGTCCATGTGTGGCTGGTGAGCGCTTGGCACATGACTGAGGAAACAAACTTCAAAGTTATTCAATTTTCATCAATTGACATTTACATTTACATAGCACCTGTGGCGGGACAATCAGCTTGGAGAAATATTTGCTTCAAAAAGGAGGAGGATAGCAGGGCATGGTGGTGCACAACTTTAATGTGGGAGGCAGTGGCAAACAGATCTCTGTGAGTTCAAGGCCAACCTGTTCTACACAGTGAGTTCCAGGCTAGGCAAAGTGACGTAGGGAGACCCTGTCTCAAAAATAACTAACTAAATAACTAACTATCTAAACAAAGTAGAAGAAACTCTTAGAACATACGTAACTCAAGAGAGTCAACACAAACTATGGCTCCTCATGGGAAGCTCAGGGGTGTTTTGACCAAAGGAAAAATTCTGCGTAGCGTTCTAGAAGTCACTAACAAAAGTAGTTTAGAAATTTAGAACTAAGAGGTGGATCCTAAGGACATGGTCTCCCCCGTGACTTACAGCAATATCTTTGCACAGGGCTTGGGCATGATGGTGTCCTGGAGGAGATGATGTGAGCATATTACAATCAGTACTGGTCAAAACTGAGTAGCATGCAACCTTGAACACCACTTAGAACACACATTACTCACTTTTCTTGTTGCTCTGCTCAAACATGTGACAAGAAACAACTCGAGGGAAGATTTATTTATTTTTATTTATTTATTTTTATTTATTTTAGCTCACAGTTAAGAAGGCGTTCAGTCCGTGATGGTGGGAAGGCATGGTGGCAGGAATGTGAAGTTGCTGGTCACACTGCATCCAGAACCAGGAAGCAGAGAGTACACAGGAAGTTGGACCAGGCTATGAAATGCCAAGACCAAGCCTCCACTTTCTAAAAGTTTCATAACATCTCCAAATAGTGCCAGCAGCAGAGGACCAACTGTTAGAACAGATGAGCCTGTGTCGGAGGGTTTCACGTTCAAATCGCAAGGACAACAGGACTTCATGAGTCCCGAGACTCCTTAGAATGGCACGGATGAGGAGTAGGTTCTGTTGACCTGAACCATACAATGCATTTTCATCATATTCTTTCCTCTTCCCCAACTCCTCTTCCCAGATCCTCCCCACCCCTACCCACTCAGCTTCATCTGAACCCGAACTTCAAGCGCAGGTGGCTCTGGCCTTACGAGAGGCAGGGACACTCTCTGAGGCTCTGAAGAGGGTTGAACCGGGGACTTGCTTCTTTCTGGTTCTCAAGTTTTGTGTGATTATTTAGTTACTTTAGTGTTGTCCCCTTTAATCCGGAGTGATCTATTTTGTGGACAGCTTCGATGGATAAAACGTTGCAGAATAATTGATTGCTCGGTGTGAGACTCCTCTCCCTCCACTCCATCTCCAAGTGACGAAGGTGGAATGCCATATGAACAGGAAATTAGAGGATGGAGTTCCCCGTGGGGTTTGGTCTGAGGTGTGGTATCGTTGAATGCCATGTTTGCCTATTAAAAAAATGCTAAGATTAGAAAAACTAGACTCAATCTAGAGATGACAGATGTTAAAAGATGAATTTTTCCCTCAAGTACTTTTGGGAATCTTGATTTAACCAAGAGGTGTCCCTTAGTAGGCAGTTTACATACACAGGCATATTTAGGTTTCTTAGACTAGAAAGCTATTTTCCTGTCCCTGTACATGTCTACCATGTCACTTTATACAGCAGGCCTGCTCAGTGTTTCTTAGATTGACAGAATCAAGAGATACTTTGTAATTCTTTTGATCAGAACAGTACAAGCACAGACCACCTTTGTTTGGGGACCTCAGAGTACTTCATTGTCACTTTCCTGTGAGGGACACATGTAGGACTGAGCCCCTCTCCATGTTGTGCACTTAAGGTCCCAAGCCCCAGAATGACTGGAGTTCCTTCTGCTAACTAGACTTCCTCTCTTGAGTTAGATTACAAGCAACTGTGAGCAGTTGGAGAAAACCGAATTAAGTCTTGCGAACCCCAAGGAGAGGTTATTGGGGAGCTCCTGGCTGTTAATCGGGAGTCAGGTAGATTTCAGTTGGAAAGTTTCATGGTGCCAATGCTTACTCTATGGATGGTCTGCGGGTACAGTAGCCTGGAGACAGCACAGAACAAGCCAATTTCCCATGTACTGCTTGATCATACCATTTACCTCGTCCCTTGCAGACGAGCCTGATTGCCTCAAGGACCTAGTCTACAGAGCACTGATGTCTTGGTCTAGCTGACTTCATGTTAGTGCAGTATCATCTGTAGACACCACTTTAAACTTTCAGTTTTCTAGTATTTTCTGGCTCAGACAGTGAGTATCTAGTTAAACTATTCAGCCCATAAAAATAGATGTCTTTAAGTAAACAGAATTAACTACAAAAAATTAGCAGAATATGCTTGGGACATGACCTCATGTCTATAGGTTAAAATGATGCCCTGGTTAGTCGAAGTAGATGGTACTTGGGCATTTTTGCTCTTGGACTTTGGGAGTCTGTTGGTTTGAACTCTCTCTCTCTCTCTCTCTCTCTCTCTCTCTCTCTCTCTCTCTCTTGCTCTCACTCTCTTACTTGGGGGAAGGGCAGAGACTAAGGGGACACTTTTCTTTGGGTTTTTCTCTCCTGTGTTTGCTGGCTTGTATCTCTGAATCTGTTTATTTCTTCTGGCCAGCTTCTTCCTTGGCTAATATATTAGCTGATCAGTAATTAATCTTTACATGTCATGGGGGAATGCAGCAGTGTTATAAAGGAACCTAATTATTTTTTATTGAACTAATTATTTTTGTTATATGTGTTGTCTGAATTTTTACGTGTTTGTGTCTCTGGGCTCAGGCATGTGAGAGCATGTTGTGGTGAGGTAACTCTACAAGAGAATACACACAGATGTGCTTAAAGACAAATAGAAAGTCTTTACTCCTTGGCTGATGGCTGCATGAGGAATTTGTCCAAGTCATGCAGCCCAAGCCTTACCGTTCTTGGCTTTTTATGCATAGAAACCACATTTTGGTTGACATGCCTCAACTTCCATAATTCCACTTATGGAATTATGGAAGCCAAAAGAGCAAGGTTAGTACATTTAGGGACTTAACCAGAAATTATGGACTGTGATGGATTATGTTTTTGTTTTAGTTTTGGCAGGTGTTGGGGTCTGAGGTCAGAATGGTGCTTCTAAACATGGTGTGAGCTGTGTTGAGGGCCTGTTACAGTATAAAGGCAGAGGTCAATGTCCATGTTTTCCTCTATTGCTCTCTATTGTTTTTGTGTCCATTTATTTATTTATTTATTTATTTATTTATTTATTTATTTATTTATTTGTGTGTGTGTGTGTGTGTGTGTGTGTGTGTGTGTGTGTACATGTGCCAGGGTAAGCATGTGGCGGTCAGAGGACAACTTGTGGGAACTGGTTCTCTCCTTCCACCACATGGGGTCCAGGGATCAATCTTGGGTCATCAGGCTTGGCAGCAAGTGCCTTTACTGGCTGAATCATCTTACTAGCCCTGCACCTTCTTTTTTGAGACAGGGTCTCTCCCTGAACCTGGAGCTCACTGATTCAGTAAGACTAGCTGGGACCTTCCTGTCTCCACTTCCCCAGTGCTAGGATTACAGATGGGTACCACCAGTCCTGGCTTTTCCACGAGTTCTAGGAGTCTGAACTTGGGACCTCATGCTTATACAGCAAGCACCCCTTCCACCCCCTACTCACCCTCCCCATCCCTGTCTGATCGTCCCCTCAGCCGCCAGAATCCAGTTATTTTAACGGTGCAGAAACCATTTTTAAGACCTGGACTTGCTTTCATCCAGTCATTTTAGAGGTTAGGAAGGAAGTATGGATTATTTCTTGGGACACTCCCAGCTTCAGTCCTAACAATGAATTAGACGGTGACGCAGAGACCCACGAGGCACCATTCTGCACTGCCAGCCATGCACACCTTCTGTTGGTTTTTATATGTTTCTGTATTAGCTGCTTATGTACGAGTCTGACCAAGCACCTGACGGAAAACAGTAAGGCTTGTCTTGGCTCTCAGTTTCAGAGAGATTTCAGTCCATCTGGTGAGGAAGGCACGGTCGAGTGGGTCCCTCCACGGTGGCAGGGTGTGAAGTGGGTAGACTCTTCACATCGTGGCAGGTTAGGAAGCAAGGGAGCAAGATGGGGGCCAGGAGTAAGACATAGCTTTCAAAAGAAAGCTTGCGTCTAGAGGCCTCCTTTCCCCAGGTCTAAAAATTTCCGCAGCCTCCTGCAATCCTGCCACCTGCTGGAGAGCGGTGTTTATAACAGGAGCCTGTGGAGGTGGGGTGGGGTGGGAGTTCAGAATTCCGGATATTGCGTCACTGGGTCATAGCCCCAGGACCAGAGCTGTCACAAGCCAGATCAAGCCACTAATTTTCATTACTGTTGATCTTCTTCACTGACCACGGTTTTGAGCTGTGAATTTTCTCAATGTCTATTTTTAACCTTATGGAGAATTGTAGATGAAGTTTCAGTTGTTTGGGAGCTATCCAAATGCAAGATGAGAAGAAATATCTGTCAGCCATTCAAAGAATTATCCAGACTCTCTGTTGTACTCAGAAACCCTGAAAATAGATCAATTTACATATGACATTTATTGTGGTTATTTATAGTTCGATTTACAAAATATGCTCAGCGTGCAAGCTCGCAGGGTGCTGACGAAGAAATGAACGCTCTCAAAGGAGTGTTCCACTGAAGATCAAGCTGCGGTTGGGCCAGGCTTGACTGACAACGTGCACGCTCTTGAACTGGATATATCTGTCAATCAAAAAGTCAAGGGTCAGATGTAGCTCAGCATGTAGCATGTGTAGGACCCTGAGTTCCGTCCCCAGTGCTTAAAGAATTATGCCTTTATAAAAAATAAACTATTATAGTCTGAAAAAAGCTTCAAACAGAGGCTTTACCTTTAATTCTCTTCCATCTGATTTTGAAGTCTGATTTAGATGACGTGAGACTAGACAGTGGAGGGAATCTGAAAGACGTCTAAGATACGACTTCCTCTTTTGGAATTTTGTGCTTTAGTTGGAGAGCTTTCTGGGCAAGTGTGCAACGTTCTTTGCTGGAGGCAAGGGAGTATTATGTGGAGGTGCACTGTGAGGCAGGTTGGAGTTGCTAAGGAACTGGAGACGAGAGGAGAGGAGAGAGAGACTTGCAATGACTGGAACAATGCACCCCACAGTAATTGTACCGCTTTGAGAGCAACTTCAAGTCCAAGCTCTTTAGATTTGCGTTGTCAAAAACCATCAACTTTTCACCCCTGTGGCTGACCTCCTCCTGTCAGATGCCTGTTCACCCTTTTCACTGTGCTCTGTCTGGGATCTCTGCCTCACTGGCAGTCCCCTCTCAGTGTCTGTGATTTGCATGGAGAAATTCCCCTTGTCTTCCTGTGTGTACAAGACTTCTCCTTTCCCACGCTTACTCTGCTGTTTAATGAGCTTGCAGAATTTTGGAATCTCCACGGCTACATATGCGTTTTACAATCTCCATAGCTGCATATGCGTTTTGCTTGTGGAAGTTTTCAATGTGTTTTTTTCCTTTCTTTCCTGAGTTTAAGTTTTGAATGGGGGTATAGCTCTTAAGATTTTGTTTCTCATAGCTTCCTTTACATCCTTAGTGGCTTTGGACATAACTATTTTATGGTCTCATTCGGGTTGTTTAATTATCTGAATTTACTGAGGATCAGATTCTGCAGTGTGTCTCACTGTGGAGGATGGATTCCTAGTGTTTACACAGGGTAAGACATTGCTTCTGTATTTGGTCATTGAACTTGGAGTTCCTCTTCATTGGTACTTGATCTGTGGGACTCCTGTGTGGTCTGCAAGATCACCTTGCAGAGTTGGTTTACATTAACAGTCTATTAACAGCCTGGGATGAATTTTTATGTTGACTTTTGGATAAAATTTATATAGAGTTTTTAGTTAGCATGGCTATTATAAACTTAAAAAAAATCCTTGTGTGGTTGGAATCAGATGATGCATCTGTATCTATATACCTACACTGATAGCACTCATATCTGTATTATCTGTTTATTTTTATCATCTGTATATTTATTTTTAAGGGAGAATATTTTTTTTTCCACTGAAGGTTAGGCTTGGGACAATTATAACTATTTTTTGATGGCTCACTGAACTGGCAGTTTTTTTTTTTCCCTCACAAGACAGGGTTTCTCTATGTAGCCCCGGCTGTCCCAGAACTTGCTCTGTAGACCAGGCTGGCCTTGAACTCAGATAACCATCTATCTGCCTCTGTTACCTGAGTGTTGGGATCAAAAGTATGCGCTGTCATCCCCAGTGATGGCAATTGGTTTGCCCCCAAGCAACCCTCTATTTTACAAGGGTGGATTTTAAAGGCTTATATCTTTAAACAGTGGCTTAAGTCCTAATTTCTACAGGGACCAAAAAGAAAAAAAAAA
>CABHPH010134645.1:0-13555 GCA_902168325.1 Peromyscus nudipes | reverse complement strand
CCTCCTCTGAGTGGATCCTGCCCAGAGCTCTTCTTCCTCAGAGCTCCTCCTCCGGTTCCTGCTGGGCTCCCGACACCTCTTGCCTCTCCTCGGCTGGGCTTCAGTACACACCGGTAAAGGCAGAGCTTGCGAGGCTGCCCCTCTGCTGCAGGAGAGGTGCGAGGCGGGCCCCCCACCCCAGCCCCTGAGCTGGGGCCACCTTGGCACTGGAGCGGGGCAGTCCTTCCCCTTTGGGCGGGGTGCTGCTCCCCGCTGGAGTGAGCAGATGGGAACCCCAGGGCCTCTTGTCCCTTGAGGGAGGATGGAGTAAGCAGTTTTGGTTGTCCCAGGCTGAGGCTAAGATGCCCGAACCACCCTGGGCCTAAGAAAGAGCAGGTTCCTGGGGCTCACGCCAGAAGTCCCGGAGCCCGGGAATCCGCGTGTAGCCAGGCCTCAGGGTTGAGGACCTCTGTTCTGCAGCGAGCAGGGTGGAGACCTGACCCTGGGCCTTTGCGTAACTTGCCCTTTGGAGTGTATTCTGGGCCTCGTGAGCACAGGCAGTATCTAAACAAACCAGCCCCCTCTCCACAGACTCTGCTTCTTGCCCTTTGGGGTGGAGCGAAGGTTGGGAAGTTAGGATGGGCCCAGCTTGCACCCACTGCGGCTGAATGTTGTTGTCAGTGACTCTTAGAGGACCCACTCCCATTTAACTAGGAAAAACTAAAAGAAATCTATGCTGAGCCAAAATCCCAGCACTCGGAGGCAGGAGCAAGAGGATCTCTGTGAGTTTTAGGACAGCCTGGTCTACATGTCTACATGTGAGTTCCAGGGCAGCCAGAACTCTACATAGTGAGACCTTGTCTCAAAACAAACAAGAAAAAGCAAAGAAAACAAGAAATTCTACACTGAACATACAAGGAGTTTTACAGTCCATGACCACAGACCACCAACTAGAATGCACAGTTAATATCCTGTTGTACTTTATCTTGGTTACCTCCACCCAGGCGGCCCATCCTGTTCTTGTTGGGGTGTCAAGTCAGCAGCAGACACTGGTGCATTCCCCCCGAAACAGTCTAGCACGCATCTTGTCTCTAGAGTCTTAGAATTCTTTCATCGGTTAGTGACAGAAGTCCTAGAGATTCGGTTTCCTTTCAGTTGTTTGTTTTGTGTTATTGAGACAGATTTCGTACTGCAGCCCAGGCTGGCCTCGAAATCCATACAATCCTCCTGCCTCAGTCTCCCAAATGCTGAGATTACAAGCTACCATGCGTATCTTAACCCTGAAGTTTTTCAAGTATTTCTGCCTCCCAGCCCTGAGGATATGAAGGGGTTGGAGTCTTTTTTTTCTGCGGGGCTGTGTCTGTGGGATCTGGAAAGTTAGACTAGGGCCCCGAGGAGGATGGAAAAGCAGCTGTCCACCATTTGGCTTGATCCTGAGAACAGACGTGGAGTGTGTAGATAATGCTTCAAAGAACAAAGCGTTTTGCAATAATTCTTATGGAACAAAATGTTTCAAGAGGGAGTGAATGGAGTGTTTTCCAAAAGCCCCAGCAGCCCATGTTGGCAGTGACTGAAGTGGGTCATCGGCCTGGGTGCTCTTTGTTAGGCCTTTCCACTGTTAGCTTGCCTGGTTTGAATCTGCTGGCTCCATGTGTGATTTCTAAGCTCTAGGGCACAGTTGGCAAGTTCATGCTGGTGATGAATTAGAGGTTACGGCTTGGAGACCGTTGGGTCCAGGTACTTTGGTGCTCAGCTACAAAACACCGACCCCTCACCCTATTCAGCTGTCTGAGAGGGAGAGAAGAGACATGCCCTGTGAAATTTGCCTCCACTGTCAGAAATTCTGTTCAAAGGGCAGGGTCGTCTCTTTACTCATAGAAGATACAGTTGAGGGGATGTGACAGTTAGCGTCTTGACATTTTATGATGCTGCCTATGCCCTGAACATAGACAGGCTTGTGAGAAGGCAGCACTCGGGATGCTCAGTGGAAGACTGTGTCCTACCGTGGGGAGAAGAGGCCTGGCTGTCCGGTGGTTGTGCTGGGATATGTCTTGTGCCCCCACAAGGATACTTGGAAATAGACTATTAAAATGGAAGTGTTCCAGTTTCTAGGACACCACACGGGCTTCTGTCCCTCTCTCTGCCCAGTCAGAGTTCTCCCATATCTAGTCTCTTTTGGGGGAGGGAGGTTGGTGGGAGCATTGGAGTATCGTGCTGCACAGTAGAAGAAGCCCTGTATCCCCTCTGCTCCAGCAGGGTTACTTACTCAGGGAAGACACTCGTCCCAAACCCGAGTCTGGGACCCTGCTGGGTCTTGTCACTCACTGCCTGTCCTGCTCTGTAACTCATCAGCAACCCTCTGGGGTTTAAAAGTAGGATCCTGGGACCATGCCACCTAGATGCAGGGTTGACAGACCACACAGGAGGTCCCATTCTGTCACTTTGAAACTGGCTGACAAGGCAGGTGCCTTCCCAGAGCCTTGATGGCCACATCTGTGATAGGTGAAGAGCTACATTTAGGCCAGGTGAAGACCTGTGTCTGCTGTGTGCGAAGCATCCAATTTCCCTTGACTCTAGACATAGCAACATCAATGGGAAACCATGCAACGTGGCTAAGAGGGCCAATGACATTCTGATCCTTTCCATAAACACGGTTGTGATGCATTTTGGCAATATTGGATCATCTTCCCAAACACGTCTCTTGTCACCACCTTGGGGTTCTTGACCTGTGAGTGCTATAAGCCCTCTGGTCTACCTGTTGGGTGGGACAGCATTGCTACTGCAAGGAGGCATCGTGAGTGTTTGGTTAAAATTGTGTGTGTGAAGTAATGTATTCAGTAACTGTTAATGCCCTCTGAATCCGGATCCAGTTCCTGTGTTTGGATTTTTCCTTCAAAGAGAAAGAGGCCGGGATAGTTGACGTAGCTAGACTAGATACAGGGGTCACCTTTATTTTCGGGTTTTGGAAGAATTCTAATCTGTTGGTATTTCAGGGGAGGGGCGCCTAGTGAATTAAGAACAACAGCCTCACCATTTGCAGGGACAGACAGATTTGTGCACAGTGTGTACGTGCTCAGTACCGACTCGGCCACCTTACTTGTCCTCCGGGGCAACAACAGTACAGACCTGGTTCTCGCAGCCAGAGTTTCTAAGTGACTTCTTCAAGGTCGCCAAATAATGCAGCTGTCGGAAACAACGGAGGTGGGGTGTGGGGGGAGAGGACATGGGGAGAGAGGTCACAGGGAGAGCAACTTGAGCTTTCTCCCTTGGCGCAGTGACTTCTACTCAGTGATGTTGATTGCAATTCAACAAAGGATGCTTTCTTCCTGTTTGGATCTTTGCCCATAAACAAGGCGTTTTCATAAAAGGCCAATGGAATGTATCTTGGTCGCTGACAGCCATGATCTAGTTTAGAGGCGGTGAACTTTTTAGGAGTATGGGAAGCTAATGTTAAACTCACTGACTTGCAAACTTGTACAGATGGTACAGAGAAATATGATCTTTATTCGAGTGGGGCTGGGGTGGACAGTGATGGGTCTGGTTCACAGACTTTTCTCGAACTTTTGATGATTAACAGAGAGAGTGGGCCTGGGAGCTTCCTGCAGCTGCAATTACTAGTGTTTGCAAAGCATTCAAGGTTTAAGGGGATGAGAGACGTCTGGACTGGCTTTTGACCATCCAGTTTGATGAGTAGCATGTAGGAAACTTAAAGGGGGCCTGGGGGAAAAGGAAAACACCACTCAGGAGTCCAGCCAAGCTGTGGTGCTTGTCCACTGGCTCAGTTCATATTACCTGAGCTCCTTGATTCTTCGGAGAACCTGGCTCTAAATAATGTCACGGACATCCATGCACCGACACTCCAGCTGGGAGGCAAGCCCTGAATTACGACTTTCTAATTCCCTGAACCATCCGTGGCCATTGCCCTGGACCTACAATTTGTTGTCATTCCTCCTGAAAAGCTATTGTATAACAGAGTTTTCTTGGGGAGATGCAACTCAGACACACACACACACACACCTGTTCACCCCAAAAGCGGGGTGCACAACAGACCAAAGTAACACCACATCATTAGTGATGAGCTAATGGGTTTTCACTGGAGTTACTAAGAGGAGTGTGGGGTGAGGGGTTACTTACAAGGAACAGGGTTGAGGTAAAAGCAGTCGCACCGCCTAAAATTCCACCCCAACAAAGTAGTTCATGTTTTCTGGCCCAGTCTTGAACTTGTTGACTGGTGCGGGAGGGAGGCTACTGTCCAGAAGGAAAAACCTAGGCCTCTGTCTCGAGCGGCTAGGCCTTTGTCTTGTGTCAGGAGGGTGAGACAGACAGAGAGCAGGAGTGTGCCATCTTTACCATCTGTCTCCTGTCTGTCAGGAGTCTAATTCTTAGTCTATCACGTACATACACATGCACATATCTTCAGTTCAGGTAACACAGAAACCATACAGCTACAGGAGAAAATAACACATTTATCTTTTTTCTCTCCAACATACAGGGGTATATTGTAGATCAGTCCTTTCTAGAACTGCTTGGTTTCCCATATTGGAAGTGTATTGCAAGTCCATGGACTCTCTAGGGTCGCTCAGTCCCCTCACATGGGGGATTTCTCACGTACCCATTCTGGGGTCACTCAACCTCCCCATACCTAGAGGTTTCTCGTGACCTCTTACCATCCCCAACCACGAAGGGATTGGGGAGAAGCCGGCAGATCTCTGTGAGTTCAGGGCCAGCCTGGTTCCAGGATTGGGTTCCAGGATATCCAGGACTGTTACACAGAGAAACCCTGGGTGGGGGTATTCCCTTTCCTTCCTAGGTTTGCACATGAAGTATCCCCTAAAAGGCCTCCTGCACTGAAGTCGTGGTCCCTGGGTGGTGGTACTATTGAGAGGTGGCTGGCCCATGAGGGCTTCAGTCTAATCCATGGGTTAATCCATTGATGAGTTCCTCGCTGAATGGACTACTGGGAAGAAGGGCTGGGTTGGAGGCAGTCAGTTACTGAGGTTGCGTCTTTGAGAGGAGCTGTCCCTGGAGCTTCCCCTCTCTCCTTCCCACCGCCAGGAGAGGCACTTTGCTCTGCCCCGTGCTCTCCATACTGTACGTTCCGTCTAGCCACAGCCCCACAGCAGTGGAGCAGGTTGACATGGGGTGAGACAACTCAAACCGGGAGCCAAAATGAATCTTCTTAGGTTTTCCTCTTGGCATTTGTCCCAGAAACAAAAAACCAAGGAGCAATCATGTCTCCAGAGTAGCCACATGGTAGTGCTTAAAATGTCCAGTTTTAAAATAATGAGGCAGGTCAAAAAAAAAGAGCCAGAATGGATAGTCCATACTTAGGGAAATAAGCAGTGAGGGCAAACTGTCCCTGACGTTGACGTCACTGGGCAAAGACTTTAGATCAGCTCACTGAAATCTGTTCAAAATGCTAAAAGAAAATGTCTTTAAAAAGTAAAAGATTGGGGCTGGAGAGAGTGGTTAAAAGCACTGGCTGTTCTTCCAGAGGATCCAAGATCAATTCCCAGCACCCGCATGAAAGCTCACAACTATCTGTCA
The DNA here is from genome assembly GCA_902168325.1 of Peromyscus nudipes. Classification (NCBI taxonomy): domain Eukaryota; kingdom Metazoa; phylum Chordata; class Mammalia; order Rodentia; family Cricetidae; genus Peromyscus; species Peromyscus nudipes. The sequence continues at coordinate 8,029 of CABHPH010134645.1, read as the reverse complement.
ACTCTAGTTCCAGGGGATCCAATGTCTTCTTTTGGCCTTTGCAGGTACCAGGCATGTACATGGTGCACAGACATACCTGCCAGTATTCACCCATACTCCTAAAAACAAATATTTTTTTAAGACAAAAGTATTAACAAATACCAGTAATGAGCAGAGACCAACAGAAATTCTGTAGTTGAAAATGAATAACCAAAATGTAAATCCCTTCAGAGTCTCAAGAGCAGATGTGGGGAGTCAGAAGTGAGAGTCAGTAAGTATAGAGTCCATGCCCTGAGGGGCAGGAATTCAGAATGAGAGGAAACATAGTGATCCAGAAACCTTTATAGATACTAACTTCCATCCAGTGCAGGCCCAGATAGGAATGTGATGGAGCAGCTGGTGGCTTAGAAGCGCACGCCTCTAATCCCAGCACTCGGGAGGCAGAGGCAGGTGGATCTCTGTGAGTTTGAGCCAGCCTGGTCTACAAAGCAAGTTCCAGAACAGCCAGGGCTGTTACACAGAGAAAGCCTGTCTCAAAAGAATTAGATGAAAAAAAAAAAGAAAAAAAAAGAATTAGATGAAGCCATTAATCTGTGTAAGAAGTTCCTCTGTGGTGCTGAATTTAAATTTTCAGCTTGATCTCATCTATAATCTCTTCTTTTCTTTTTAAGACTTATTTATTTATTATGTAAACAGTATTCTGCCTACATGCCAGAAGAGGGCACCAGATGGAATTATAGATAGTTGTGAGCCTGTGGTTGCTGGGAATTGAACTCAGGACCTCTGGTAGAGCAGCCAGTACTCTTAACCTCTGAGCCATCTCTCCAGCCCCCTATAATCTCTTAGGATGCACCTCTCTGAGTGTTTCTGTGAGGAGTTTCCAATGAGGTTTAACTAAGGCAAGAAGATCTACCCGGATGTTGGTGGTACCATCCCGTAGGCTGGAGCCACAGACTGAATAAAAAGGATAAAAGCAAGCTGGGCATCGTATTCATCTCCTTCTGCTACCTGACTGTGTGACTCTCCTTCTGCCGACTGGCTGTTGGGGACCAGCTGTCTCATGCTCCGGCCACCACGACTTTGAGGTGCCCGCCCCCAGGCTTTCCCATCATGATGGACTGTGCCCTCACAATGTGAGCCAAAATGAACCCCACTTCCCCTGTTGCCTCTTGACAGGTATTTCCTTACAGATTTGAGAAAAGCAACTAATAGAAACTCCTAGGAGGGCTTCCAGAAGAGCTATGTCTGTAGAGTTTTAACCCAGCTATCTATCAAAACTCAGAAATCTGAGAGCAAGAAAGAAGCGACTCCCCATGGCGAGGGCCATCAACAGCATTAGCATCTGGTTTCTAATGACAGAGGCAGGCATGACATTGTCCCTCCAGAAGTGGCTAGAGATGTTGTAGACTAGAGTTTGTAGAAGGGTCTTCTGGGTCCCACCAGCTGCTGCTTTCTGACACTCCGATGGGACTTGCTGGGACCAGCCATGTGGAGCCATGTGCCTCACTGGGAGCTGCCTCCCGAGGAGAGGCAGTGTGGGCATCAGAAGCAGGGCTCTTGGTACCAGCTGTGCATCTCACAGATCTGACTGGCATGTGTCTGAGCACATGAGTGGGTGTGTGCCTGGAGTATGTCGGTGCTGCCTCAGGGTGTTGTTGATGGGTATGGGAGGGTGTGTTGTGCGTGTGGGAAGACGTGGGGAACTGAACCAGTTGCAGACTTAGGTGATTAGGCACCTCAGTGAGTCTGGCTCACATGTGCAGTCTGAGGCCAAGGAAAGAGATTCTAGCTCAAGGGGTTTTTTAGGTAAGAAATTTATTGGGTTATTAATGCCATAGACAGCTGCACGTTGGGGACTGGGAGGAGAGATCAGGGCCACATGGCAGAGTGACAGTACCTTCTTACACATTTTAGAGAAAGGAGGAAGGGGTAGATCTAAGTTAAGTTAGGCTTGCAGTTGGCCATTGCTAGGGGTAACCAGTGAATGGTCAGTTCAGAAAGGTCAGGTGATCAATGAGCATGTTTCCTGGCCAGCCATTCTTGGGGGGGGCAGTGAATCAGGAAGAATCTAGGCAAACAAGTTACTTAAGTTCTAAAAACCAAATTCCTGCAGTCACTGGAGTTGTCAGAGTTCAACCAATGTGGAACTTTACAAAGTGGCACAGCCCTATCAGAAGCAGCTGTCTATAGCTTGCACTTGGCCGAGCGTCCCCTAAAGCTTCATGTGCTATCATTTAATCCCTGCTGTGAGGTATTGAGATCAAAACTTTACATCTACGGTAGTTAAAGGTGGAAATAACTATTTGAAAATAGGTTTAGATGAGGCCATTAGGGTAGAGCCTATGGTTGAATCCAGGTGGTCTAGGAGAGGAACAGTGCCCCACACACACATAGGCTTCCTGTTTCTTCTATTTTTTTTCTTCCCCCCCCCCCTTTTGGTTTTTTTCGAGACAGGGTTTCTCTGTGTAGCTTTGCGCCTTTCCTGCAACTCACTCTGTAGCTCAGGCTGGCCTCGAACTCACAGAGATCTGCCTGAGTGCTAGGATTAAAGGCGTGCGCCGCCGCCGCCGCCGCCGCCGCCGCCACCACCACCATCACCCGGCTGGCTTCCAGGCTGGATTCCTGTTTCTTGTCATGTAATGCCGTCAGGACTTGACCACCAGGAGGGAGCCCTGGAACCTCCAGAGCCATAAGCCAAAGTAAACCTAAGGTTTAATTACATTGTAGGTGTGTGCACATGCATGAACCCATGAAGAGATCAGAGAACAATTTATGGGAGTCGATTATCTCCTTCCATTGGGTGGGTCCTGGGGTCAAACTCAGATTGTCAGCCTTAGAGGAAAGTGCCTTTACCCACTAAGCCATCTCGCCAGCCCCCCTCTTCTTGATAAAATAGCATGCCTTAAGTATTTTCTCACAATTTTATGAACGTGTTAGTCCCCCTCATCCCCTGTGCTTCCTGTCACATGCTCCCTCAGGTTACTAGGGCCTCCATAAGGCTCCATGCAAAAGTGAATGACGTATGGTCAGGCGAGGACCCATCAGGGTTGGGCAAGTGCATTGAGGGAAAACAAAGACATGCTGGGGACAGCCTGCACCATATTAAGGGTGTGAGTGAGCGAATGGGAAGAAGTCAGGGCTTGGTTTCAAACTTTTTTGTTGTTTGAGACGTGGTCTCACACCGTAGCTCAGGCTAGACTCAAACAGCAATCCTCCTTGCCCCAGCCACCTAAATGCTGGGATTACAGATGTGAGTCACCCCACCCAGCTCCAGACCATGGTTCTGTGGGGAGCTGGGGCTAAGCTCAGGAGTATCACAAAGTTGGAGAAGTTCTGTTACTTCACCTCCCTACCCTGGGAAAGTATCTGGGAAAGAGAGGGGGAGGCCTATGTAGCTGCCCCTGCCTCTGCCTGGTTTTTCTGGCTGCACAGACAACATAGCAACTTGGCTCAAAGCAGAGGACAAAGGTCAGTCTCTGCTCCTTTAGAAGGGTATAGCCCTGGATGTTCAGACGCCCAGGATATGATAAGTGCCCTACCTGTGCCAGGTATCTGGAGCGTGGAAGGTTGCATGTGTGCCCTGAGGTGCCTAGGGTCAGCCTGGTATCCATAGGGCGGGCTACTGGTCAGGGAAACCCTGTCTGTAGCCTGACTTTGACCATCTTCCGCCCCTGGAGTACCTGATGCACTGATACCAGTCATCAGCTACTGCCCTCCTCCCTGTGCCCCTCACTCACCTGCATGGTCCATTCAGGCACCTGGCCCCACAGCCCAGTGTCCTGTGGCGTCATCCAGGCCCTCACTCGCTACCAGCAAAGTCCTCCAATGAAGCCCCCAGGAAAGTCCCACTCCAGATGGAGGCAGTATCCGCAAGCCTCTCTGAGTTCTGCTGTCTGCATACCTCCTCTTGACCAAGGGCTTGAGCAGGGGTGCATCTGTCATCTGCCCATGGAACTCCCAGTACCCAGACAAGCACAACCAGCATGCTAAGCTCCCATGGTTCCCCCAGGTTTCTGTCCCCTTCCCCTGCATCAGCTCCTGAGGACTTGGGGGACAGGGACATCCAAGGCTACCATTGCCCCTGGCCTGCCTTGCCCCTCCTTTTACTCAGCACTGAAAGCACAGCAGCTTAGCTTTAAGGCAGAGGGCAAAGGGCAGCACTGGCTCCTTTCTAAGGGACCGGCCTGGGCCAGGTGAGTGCCTGGGGTGTGATAATAACTGTTTTTCCTGGTCCTAGGTGGCTGAAGTGAGGACCAAGAGGTGTTTCCAGAGAAACCCAGAGAGCAGCAGAGCAGCCATGAGGCTGCTGACCGGGACTGAGCTGTGGTCCGTGGCCATATTCATGGTCATCTTCGTGCTTCTGGTGGACCTAATGCACCGGCGCCAGCGCTGGACTGCCCGTTACCCTCCAGGCCCTGTGCCCCTGCCTGTGCTCGGGAACCTGATGCAGGTGGACTTCCAGAATATGCCAGCGGGCTTCCAAAAGGTAAGGGAATTGTTAGAGGTCAGGAGAGGCCATGGTACACCCCCATCAGAACACAGTGGGTGGTAGTGCAACCACGTGCTGGACAGGGGCTGGCCCCCAGGAGAAAGCAAGTTGAGCGGCTCCCTTCCCTTGGGGAGAGTGGTGCAGGACCTGAGGATTCCCTAAACTTCCCAAAGGCAATGGCCAGGAGGTGGGATGGGACTTAACAGCCAGTTTGAGATCCAGTCAACATGACAAAATATAGTGTGTGTGTGGGGGGGTGCTGGGGTTGTGTCCTAATTCCAACATGCCTGTAATTGGGAATCTAAGGCAGGTGGGTTATAAATTCCAGGCCACCTTAAGGTACATAATGAATCTATCTCTAAAACCAAAATTTGAGAGCCAGGTGTCACGGTGATGCATGCCTCTGATCCCAGCACTCAGGAGGCAGAGTTCCAGGCTAGCCCATGCTACATAATGAGACCATTTCAAAAACAAACTCTAAAATTTTTAAAGGAAAAAAGTCCAATATAGTGGTACAGACCTTTAATGCCAGCACTCAGAGGAGGCAAAAGCAAGCAAATCTCTGTGCATTCAACACCAGCTTGGCCTGCATAGCTAGTTCCAAGCCACCCCTGGCTACATACTGAGACCTTGGCTCCAACACACACACACACACACACACAAATAAAATAAAAATAAAAGGAAAATCAAGTTATGTAGACCTCACATTCCCTCTCATTCCACCAGAGGGAAATGTTTTGAGACTGTGGGAGAGGCCATGATCCTGAACCAGTGTTTCTGTCAGGAAATCAAAGTTGAGAAAGATGCAGCGGCTGCCTCCACCCTTTTCCCAGCTCAGATTCTCAGACTCCCCACTTACACCCTTGATCCTTAGTTTCCTCATCCAGACATGGGACCCACTGGCAAATATACAGACCTGCAAGATCGTGGTGGGGTGACTGATAAGAGTCCAGGGCAGTTCCCCAGACAAATAATACCAGATTCCACCATCCTTCTGCGAGGCTCACAACTGGACCTCCCCTGCCAAGTCCCATGCAGTCCAGCTAAGCACGGGAATCCAGGCTGGCCAGTAATGCGCTCACTCCTTGCCTACAGCTGCGATGCCGCTTTGGGGACCTGTTCAGCCTCCAGCTGGCCTTTGAGTCAGTGGTTGTACTAAACGGGCTGACCGCCCTGCGCGAGGCCCTGGTGAGATACAGCGAGGACACCGCTGACCGGCCACCGCTGCACACCAATGACCACTTGGGCTTTGGACCGCGCTCTCAAGGCAAATGCAGAAAGTGACAGAAGTGGTGGGGAATGGGGACGAGAGAGGACTCAGGGACTAGAGACAGCCCAGGACCTAATTGCAGGGGAGGGACAGGCGCAGAGACAAGACAGCGCAGGCTGGTGGCTAAAAGGCAGAGAAAGGATCTTATAGTAGTGATCCAGTGGGACAGGAGCAGAAAAGAGGGCAGGGTCTCAGGCCTGAGTTTGGTCCCCCAGGTGTGGTCCTAGCGCAGTACGGGCCTGCCTGGCGTCAGCAGCGGCGCTTCTCCGTGTCCACCTTCCGGCACTTTGGCCTGGGCAAGAAGTCACTGGAGCAGTGGGTGACTGAGGAGGCCAGATGCCTCTGTGCTGCCTTCACTGACCATACCGGTAGGTGATGGATTGGTGGGTCCAAGTGGAGACAGACAGCACACACCCTGACAGGCGTTTCCCCTCACAGGACGCCCTTTCAGCCCTAACGCTCTACTGGACAAAGCAGTGTGTAACGTGATCGCATCCCTCCTCTACGCCTGCCGCTTTGAGTACGATGACCCACGCTTCATCAGGCTACTGGGCCTGCTGAAAGAGACTCTTAAGGAGGAAGCGGGCTTCCTGCCCATGGTGAGGGGTTCAGGGGTGTCTGTGCCCAGATAACTTCATTCAGTGGGGTCTCTCAGGAAGATGATCCAGGAGAGGGCCTTCTGGGAGGAGCTGGGCAAACATCAATGGGAGGGGACAGGAGAGACTGATGTCAAGTGCTTGGAAATGGTGAGTGCCTGTGGAGGCCACACACGTCTGAAATTTCCACAGTATGATAGCCCTTCTGGAAACTCAGGGCAAAAAGGAAGGTTAGAGGCTGGCATTGGGAGGGACTACGTCACTAGTCTAACCTGGAGAAGTCTGGGACCCACAGCACAGGAAGCACCCAGGTCCCTCTCTCGGTCCCTCTCTGTTGGTCACAGTTCTTGAATGTGTTCCCGGTACTCCTGCACATCCCAGGGCTGCCTGGCAAGGTCTTCTCTGGGAAAAAGGCCTTCATGGCCATTCTGGATGAGCTGCTAACTGAACACAAGACAACCCGGGACCCTGCCCAGCCACCCCGAGACCTGACCGATGCCTTCCTGGCAGAGGTGGAGAAGGTGAGGGGCAGCTGTTAACATGGGGCCAGGGGCTGTGGGCTGCCATCCTATGTATCACCAAGTGCCCCAGCCCCTGGGCTGCCTGGGGACAATGGGAGGCCATTGCAGACTCCTCTCCCCACTGAGTCTACCCTTTCTGCCTGGCCCAGGCCAAGGGGAACCCTGAGAGCAGCTTTAATGATGAGAACCTGCGTATAGTGGTGGCTGACTTGTTCATGGCGGGGATGGTGACCTCTTCGACCACACTGGCCTGGGCCCTGCTGCTCATGATCCTGCACCCGGATGTGCAGCGTGAGTCTGACTGGAGCTGGGAAGAAAGAAGAGGGAGGGGAGAGGCACACTCCTTAAGCTTACTTGGGACACATGTGGCTTCCAGCACTGATTGACCCAGACTCCAGCAAGGGTGATGGATATCTTTCTTCCATTGACCCAGTCCTTAACACAGAAGTAGTAGAGGGTTAAGGGTCATCTGCCTGGGGCTCCTTAACTGGGGGGGGATGCTGTTTTTCCAGACCGTGTCCAACAGGAGATCGATGAAGTCATAGGGCAGGCACGGTGTCCAGAGATGGCAGACCAGGCCTCCATGCCCTACACCAATGCTGTCATTCATGAGGTGCAGCGATTTGGTGACATCCTCCCACTTGGTGTGCCTCACAAGACATCTCGTGACATTGAAATTCAGGGCTTCCTCATCCCAAAGGTAGGCCTGGGGCCCTCTAATGTCCAGTCAGTGTTACCAGCCAGCTAGTGGCCTGAGCTGCCCAGTTAAGAAGGACTGGAATCTGGGCTATCCAGTTCTCAACTCCACAGTACCAGCTTCCCCTGGGGAGTATGGGAAGCGGAACAGTAACAAGAATTGCACACCAGAACCCCAGCTAGAAAATCATGCAAGCTAAAACATGGCTGGGGTGGTTGTAGCAGCCACTACCTACAAGTACAGGTGATGGTGTGTATACCGATGTCAGTTGTCACTTACTATTGTCATAGCATCAAAGAGAGGGCTGAGAAGCTCTAGGGCTGAGGTTACATGAAAGTGGGTGAGGGAGAGATTGTGCATGTGGTCATGGTGACACCATCCCGGTCCATGTTCACACCATGTGTCTCCTGCCAGGGAACGATCCTCATCACCAACCTGTCCTCCGTGCTGAAGGATGAGACTGTCTGGGAGAAGCCC
>CABHPH010134644.1:0-40123 GCA_902168325.1 Peromyscus nudipes | reverse complement strand
TTGGACATTAGGTAGGAAATAGTTTTAGTTAAAGGAAGGCCTCGCCCTGTAACATTTTCTAAACACAACTTGAAACTGTCAGGAACCTATTTCCGAAATCTGTCCCACAGTAAATCCACCCCCGGCAGGAAGGGTGCAGCTCTCTGTAGAGAGCTTGTTTGCTTACGGTCCCTAGATGGAAGCATCAATAACCTGCAGGTCTGGAGGCTTCAGGCCACACAGAAAGACTGCTGCTGCTGCTGTTGTGCTTGGACCTCATCAAAGTAGGAAGCAGGTCAGTGTCCGTGGGGCTCACACAGACTGCACAGGCAGCTAAACCTCAGTGGGATGAAAACACTGACCAATGCTGTTCCACAGTCCTTTACTGTAACGGCCAGTGTTGACAACCAAATTCTCACACAGGACCTCTAGGGATAAATACTGGTGACTCATCATGCTTTCCGATCAGACATAAAGGTTCTCTGTTGACTATAAAGGATACCTTGGCAAAGCAAACTCACGGGGAAAATTGCTCTCTCTGAAGCTGCTTGGCAGGGCTGGCCAGGTCGCAGCCTTGGGGTGCTTGTTGAGCACGCACAACCGACAGCACTGCAGTAAGGAAACCAACAACCTCAGCAGCTTGCCGGGATATGAAACCCCGCTAAAGAACGCGACTCTACTCTTTGGTCCATGGGGTTGGGGGGGGGGGGGAAGAGACATGGGGACAGGGACGGATGACACAAAATGAGGCAAGATGAGGCGCGGTTAGCACATGCATCCAAGTCTGGAAGACTGGAGGGGGCACAACTGCTGCTTTATCATCCAACAGAACTATTACAGGACTATTTCCTCTGCTGTTGCTGGCTATCGTTTCAAATAATTTCCTTGAACCAAACTCACTTGCTTAAAAGACTCTGTCCTGCTTCAAGAAGGTCACATCCTCAGAATGGAGGTAAACGAAGATAATTAAAATTCAGCACAGTTAGATGAGCAAGGAAGGCAGAAGAGTAGTTCCGAGCATTGGCTTCTTAAGTTAGGAATCTACAGAAGCCAGTTGTGAAAACCCGGAGTATTTGTGGAGATTTGTAGCTAGAGTTTTCCTGCCGGGCCCACAGTCAGGACAAATCTCTCTCACCTGCCAGTCCCACAGCCGCTCAGACCCAACCAAGTAAACACAGAGACTTATATTGTTTACAAACTGTATGGCCGTGGCAGGCTTCTTGCTAACTGTCCTTATATCTTAAATTAATCCATTTCTATAAATCTATACCTTGCCACATGGCTTATGGCTTACCGGTATCTTCACATGCTGTTTGTCATGGTGGCGGCTGGCAGTGTCTCTGGCTCAGCCTTCCACTTCCCAGAATTCTCTCCTCCTTGTCCCGCCTATACTTCTTCCTGCCTGACCACTGGCCAATCAGTGTTTTATTTACTGACCAATAAGCAACATGTTTGACATACAGACCATCCCACAGCAGAGATTAACCACACACTTTTAGACAAGTATCAGCACTGTGTCAGATAGTAAGTTGACTAAGGCTGGAACCCAGGGTCTTACCTGTGTTTCACACTTCTTTCGCCTACCAATGATTTAAACCTCCAGCTCAGTAACATAGTTGCAAATAATACATGGGTCAAAGTCTCAAGGAAAATGTTAAAACATTCTGAATTAAATAAAAATAAAATGTCAAAATTTGCAAAGGGCAACAAAAGCTGTATTTAGAGAAAAATGAATTATTGGAAGACAAAATTAGTAGTTTATGACACTAGAAAAAGAAATGAAATTCAAAGTAACTATAAGGAAAAGTAAAAAACTACCACAGATTAAAAATAAAATTAAAAACAGGAAGTAAGGGGTAGGGGAGATGGCTCAGAAAGCAAGACCTGTTACCTAAGCACAAGCAGGAAGATCTGAATTCAGACTGTCCCAGCACCAGTGAGGCAGAGACAGGAAGATCCCTGAGGCTTGCAGACCAGCCAGTCGAGCTGGATTAGTGAGTTCCAGGGAAAGCAAGGGACCCCGGCAGGTGTTCAGTGACTAAGAGTGTTTGCTGCTCTCACTGAGGACCCAGTTTAGTTCTTAACACTCAAGTGGAACAGCTCACAAGCACCTGTAGCTCCAGCCCCAGGGGATTCTGGCCTTTGCAGGTACCTACACTCATGAGCACATACAAGCAATAAAAACAATTCTTTAAAAGATTTTTTTAAAAAAGAAATCAGGTGGAGAGTGATTGAAGAAGATACCCAGCACCAAGCTCTTGCTTCCATATGTATGTATGCACACACGCAAAACAAATGGGGAAGAACTGGTATAAGCAAAACTACTGTAGCCTTTGACGCTCCTAGCACTGTACTAACAGAAAAAGATGTAGTGTCTTAGTTAGGGTTTCTATGGCTGCAACAAAACACCATGACCAAAAAACAAGTTGGGGAGGAAAGGGTTTATTCAGCTTAAACTTCCACATTGCTGTTCATCACGGAAGGAAGTCAGGACAAGAGCTCAAACAGAGGCCATGGAGGGGTGCTGCTTACTTACTGCCTTGTTTCCCATGACTTGCTCAGCCTGCTTTCTTATAGAACCCAGGACCAAAGAATGAATGAGCTGCCGGGCGGTGGTGGCGCACGCCTTTAATCCCAGCACTCGGGAGGCAGAGGCAGGCGGATCTCTGTGAGTTCGAGGCCAGCCTGGTCTACAAAGCGAGTTCCAGGAAAGGCTCAAAACTACACAGAGAAACCCTGTCTCGAAAAACCAAAAAAAAAAAAAAAAGAATGAATGAGCAAGTCCCTGGACCCCTGTGAGCCTAGAAATAGAAATTGTTCTCTTTATTTGTACAGGGTTACCATTAAGATGAATAAGTAATTATGTGAAGCCCTTAGGAAATAAACTCCTTAAGCTTTCAATGAATACCAGTTATTGTCACAATTGTTTTCATCTATAGAAAATAAAAGTGCTGTACCAAAAATTTGGTATAGGATGGAGTCACCATCAACCATGCAATTTTAAGATGCCTATACACTAAGGTAGAAAGAAACTGTTTCATCTGCACTGAAAAAAAAATCCTTTTCATGTGGAAGTTCGAAAAGAAAGCATAGCTCATAAGCTCAGCAACCTTATTCTTTATTATTATTATCATTTTATGTGTATGAGTATCTTGCCTGCATATGCATCTGTGCATCACATGTGTGCTTGGTGCCTGAGGAGGTGGTCAGCCTGGCAGCCCAGAGATGGCACCATCCCCCATGGGCTGGGCCCTCCCCCATTGATCACTAATTGAGAAAATGCCTTACAGGTGGACCTCATGGAGGCGTTTCCTCAACCAAGGCTCCTTCCTCTCTGATGACTCTAGTTTGTGTCAAGTTGACACATAAAACCAGCCAGTACATAGAGGTTGCTAAGAAATATATTCTGAACACATAGATCTCAACTACTAGCATTCAATATGCAGAAGAAATTATAATCATAAATTCTAGCACATAGCCTACTATTTATGTATATATACTAGAAACATACACACACAACACATACAAAAATCACAGCTGTAAGGAAGGGCCGGTATGTAGCTGGTGGTGGCTTAGCATGTGCAAAGCCCTGGCTTCCATCTCTAGCACCACAGTGTAAACAACAAATACTAAAAACTAAATAACAGTTCTGAGAAGACAAAGGTTTATCTGTGGAGTTTCTATATTTTATATAAATAAGACAGCCACAAATATTGAACTCTACATCATGACATGTATATTCATGTGTTCAGGAATGAAGTGCACTGTGATATGCAACATATTGAGACATGCATTAAAACTAAATGAACTACTGAAGGGTCTACAACCACAGCTATGGACTCATATGCACACTCTTCTTTGTTACTCCTTACACAGTATTTGACATTGAATTATGCATTGGAAGTCATCTAGAGGTGTCACCAAGTATATGGAATGTTATATAGGTAGAAGGCAGGAAGCAAGGCAGAGATCACAAAAAGCACAGAGACACTGTTAACCATTACAGACAGTATGGAAAACCAAACAGCGCAATGTTTAAGGAGTACTGACTCATAATCTTCTCAAGTGTGCAAGTGACACTATGGACGGACTAGAATCAAAATGGGTTGAGATGCACAGTATAGGCAAAGTTCACATTAAAAAGCAAAACAAAAACCAAACAAATTACTTCCAGGGCTGGGGATGCAGCTCAGTTGGTAGAGTGTTTGTCTACAACACAATGCCCTGGGTTTGAGCCCTAGCACAGTATAAAACTGGATGCAGTGATGGAGACTCACAATGAGCAAATTCTCCTGTTGCTATTTTCCATCTCACACACAAGGGCTGGAATTACAGATATGCACCACCAGGCGTGGCTTTTTGTATGGGGTTTGAGGACTTAATTCTGGTGTCAGGCTTGGGCGGCTAGTGCTTTTCCCTGCAGAGCTATGTCCCTGGCCCAAAAAGCCCCTATGAAGACACATTATCTACAGCCAACAATCTTAGGTAGAATCTAGGAAAAGAAAACGTATGTATAGTTATGCCTATTTTTGTGTAAGAATTGCTGAATATCACTCACTATTTCTGCTTATAATAAATTGAAGGTAGATGATAATTAAATTTAAATTCTACAAGAAGCCTGAATATTGCCACACATTATTTTCACTATGGAGTATATTCTATTTAAACAGGTTTTTGTTTTTGTTTTTTTGTTTGTTTTTTTCAAAGTTGAGCTACTGGTGTAAACACTGCTTTTTTTTGTTTAGCAAAATCACCAGAACTAGAACAATGAATAAATTTGGAATAAGAAAAACAGGGAAAATCAGAAATAAAAACCTTTTGTTTGGACTAGTGTCACTAAATATTTGATTGGTTCAAATAAAATAAGAGTCAAAGGTCACCTTATCATGTGAGCCAAAAGGAACGCCAGACAGTCGTTTCCTCTTTAACTTTCCTCTCACTGGATTGCCATATGCTCATGTAGATAGAACAGACACAGAGCTTTTTCATATAAACACGCTCTGGAAAAATGCTTTCAGCCACTCTCATGTCCAAGCATATTTCCAGGATCACATGATAATAAAATATCACCTTTAAATAATGTGGCTCCACCATTTGAGTTCAGAGTATTCATACTGTGATATAAATAAAAGTCCAGAAGTTATTATTTATAGCCAGGATTTATTTCTTGAACAAACGCCAATCATCTATAAGTTAACCGGTAAACTAGATTATTTTAAAAAGGAGTATTTACATGTTTTTAGAGGTACCAACCCCACTGGTGAAAGCAGATTCTGTTAGGCATCCTTAATGTCCGCTGGCTGTGTGTCTACATTATAGTTATGAACAAGGCCTGAGCAACACGACATTGTCCATTTGGAGTTTGCACCATTAACAATGGACACAAAGAGAAATGTTGTAAGAAAATAAGTTTAAAGGTGGCTAATACATCTTTTTGTAAAAACCAAAACCAAAACCAGTGTGGAAACAGTACCATTCAGGATGGCACATGTAAAAACTCACAAGGACACACATTACCAAGACGAAGCAATAGTTTAAAGGAATGTTCTAGCTTCTGCTTCTGTCTCCACTGTGCAGCTGTGGCCAGGCAGCTCTGGAGTTCCCCAACACTGAGTCATCTCCAGTGAGTCCAGCCAGTATTTATGCCGAACAGCTCAGCCGTGTCCCTGCAGCTTCTTCATTCTTGGCAAACTGTTGCCAACAGCAGCTCCATACCTGTGCCTGTGCCTGTACCTGTGCCTGTACTGCTACTGAAAAAATGCGCTGATCGACCTTTCTGATAGTGTGCTCACATGTCTTAGCATACTTATTGGGGCTGCAATTGGAGGGTTTGTGAACAAAACATGAATGTTTAGCTGGGAAAAAAAATGGCTAGTGGTTCAGATGACCAGATGACCAGAGTTCAATTACCAACACCCATATCAGGCAGCTCACAACTGTAACTCTAGTTCCAAGGGATTCTGATACCTCTGGCTTCCTGGGGAACCTGAATGCATACATATGTGTATACTCACATATAAACATACACATACACATTTAAACATATGCATAACTGTATTACAAAGTAATTAAAATAGGTTCACTGATAGAAGAACCACTTACATTGGTCAAGCGAAAGTACATTTTTTAGTCAAAAAGGGTTATTTTTATGTGAGAAGCCAAAAAGATAAATTCTAGACAGAAATCTGCATCAGACAAGGCCTCCCAAAGGGAAAGAAAACATGATCGTCTTTAAAAAATTAACACCAACAAAACCCGTATTATACTGTTATTATTGTCGTCGCCATAGTCAGCATTACCACAACATCATGATTATTCTTGTCTGTCTGATGGGGAGGAGTGAATGCCCCTCTTGGCATCAGAGGACAACTGTGTGGAGTTAGGTCTCTATTTCCATCTTCACATGGGTTCTGGGGACCAAACTCCCAGAGTCAGGCTTCCCAGCACCTACACTTGATAAGCCACCTTGCCAGAATCAATGTACAGAGAGGCGGACAGAAGTGAGGACCAGCAGTCTCCAGAGACTACGCTTCTATTGTAAGTATAGTAAGTCTGGAGGGATTCAAAGAACCACTCTAGTTCCAGGCACACACTCATCCAACACCCTACATGACCAGTAAAACTAAGCCCCGAAGTATTTAGGAGCACTATCCTATGTTTGAAAATTCTAAATTATGACATGTATTAGTCATTTCCTGCTTAAAATGCTTAACATGAGGGTGATGTTTTCTTTCCCCCATCCTTTGAAAGCATAATGATCAATGCCTAAAGCTAAGTTACAGGTGCAAATTTATTATCACTTGCTTCTTTAATTATGAACTGTGCAACATCTAGTAGCTCAAGAACCTGATCATATAATTAAAGGTTAAGAGTTTGTGACTCTTTTTTTAAAACTGAAATCACCTTCACTAAGCCAGTGGGCATTTCTGACCACTTGGTACCATGCAGAATACTTTTACTTGGTCAGCCAGTGAGGGTTACAACTCGTTAATTAAACAGTGTGGTTTACCCTGTCTATCCTTACCCACAGGGTGCTATGAATTGCTGGAAGAAGTCCAAAACTGCAATTATTCAATCCACTGTGAACTCCTCCAATCTCTCTGTCGACTTCTCTATCAGTGTACAACACGCTGAGTATTCTCAGGCCTTCCCACACCCAGCTCAGGAACTTCAGATGAGATAGGGCTCCCCTCCTTCCCTATCTTGTTTCCCTCTGCTCTTAGCAAAACTGCTTCTTCCCAGACTTTCTTCTTCCCACCTCAAAAAAACACCCTGCTCTGATTTTTTATTTAGCTTCTCTTACTTCAGCAACTGCTGTTTCTCTTCAGTTTCCCTCCTAACCCTTACACACACAGTCACTCTCTTCCACACTGCTCCAGTCTAATCCAGGCTCACTACTGAAGGAGCCTAACACATCTCTCTAGCTAAACTAAACTGTTCACTACACACTGATCACAATTATGCTCGTGCTAAAAATTCATCCACAAGCTATTCTGCCCATCAAAAGTGTTTAGAAAGTACCTTTCTCCTTTAGCATTCCAATTGTTCAAAAATCCACCTCCAACCCACACATTCCTATGTGACCACTGTGGGCCAGTTACTCTATTTTTCTCCCATCAAGTTTCAGTGAAGGTACTTTACTCACACTGTTCTTCACTCTGGGTTTCCCATCTAATCCTTGTCAACTGTCCTTTCACCTTGGGGAGTCTATACTAACGTGAGGAGTCAGGATGAGATAGAACACTTCCTTCCTGCTGGGTCCTTACAGGAAAATGGAAATGTAGAGCCTTCCTGGGTTCTGAGTTGTTCTAAAGAGGAGATGTCATTTCCCCTGGAAAGTCACATGGACTTGAATTTCTGACTACAAACTAACAAGCTCATAGGGGAACTTCCTAAATGAGTAAGAGTCAGCAGAAACAACGGGGGCACTAAAGCCCTGGGACCTCATCCAGTATAAAATATACAATGTTTCTTAATATGGGCAAGCCTAACCTACCCGAGGCTTCATTCTAACACAAACATGTTTCCCATACCATGGTTTTGGATTATAAACTAACTGTAAGCCAAATAGCAGAGCAGAAGGCGCAGAGGTCCAAGCCCTGACACAGACCCGGGCTGGCTATAAAATAGTCCCAAGAAGGAATCCAAGAGTAACCATCACCTCAGAGCTACAAAGAAACAGGCAAGTATTACTTAACACTGGCACATGCATTGGGATTTCCAATACAGGGAGGGTGTTCCAAGACAGGTTGTCAATCTTGCTACAGAACCAGTACTTACTTAATTACACTTAACAAATGTGGAAAGGGATCCGTAAAGCATTAATTGAAAGCAGTGGCAACTAGACTGTATTATGAATGTCCTTAACGTTTTATCTAGCAACAAGTAAAACTGCTGATTTAAAACAAACAGAACTTAATAGTAGGAAGAGCAATTTGACCACCAAAGTCTTCACAGAACACTGAACAGTGCTGGCACTTGGCCTAATCCTACTGGAACACTCTTCCTAAACAGACTTTTCTGCATCCCCTTGGGGCAGCATCCCCAAGGATAAGGTCTAGAATGGACTCCTAATACCTTGTACCCTTTTATAGTATGGTTCGTATAAATATTTGGAATTTATACTATTTTTTAACCAAAAAGAGCCATTAAGCTTATTATGGACTTATGCCAGGTATAACTATTATAGTTAAAGGCTGAGAGACTTAATTCTGATACTTCCTATATGACAGATTATCTCATATCAAGTTAACTCTTTCTCTCCCAGGTCCTCAAATGTGCTATACAGTAAAGATGACCTTGAATTTCTGAGCCTCCTGCCTCTACCTTCTGAGTGCTCAGACTGCAGGCATGAGCCACCACACCAGGTTTATGATTTGCTGGTGAACCAAACCCAGCACCTCACGCATGCTAGATAACTGCCGACTTGGTTACACACCAGCCCAGCTCCTCCTCTTCAAATGAAAACTTCACCCCACCACTTCAGCAGTAAGTTCCAGGGCTAACACCACCAATGAGATTTATCTGGTAAACTATACATTTCAAAAACTTTAAAATTTGGCCCAAATTAATTATTTTTAGTTATTTTAGAAATACAATTTCTTTCCCCCAGAGGCAAATCTTGGGATTGTGTTTTACTAAATATATATGCAAAATCTGAAGAAGTAGCTGGTAATGGATTGTTAAATACAACTGGGTAGACTTGATGGCTAGACAAGATAATACTGAGGGAGAACTGCACTCTTAAGAACATTTGTAACTTGTCTGATAACAAGGAAAAACAGAGAATGTTTCTGTTATGTGAAGTAGGCTAAATGCTTCCCTCATACACATAACAATAGATAGCGCTTCCTCTATTTGAAAACGATTTCATTTTAAATTATCACAAACTAAAAAAGCTGATTCTTCTCAGTGTCCACAGCTCTCATTCACAGTTCCAGGACAACTGCCTAACCTTTATTAATGAACTTAGGAAAAGAAGGAGCAGGAGCTAGTCAGAGTGCTGGGCTCAGCAGGCTGTTGACAGGATTTCATTTTCGTATAGGATGCCTTTATGTGTCTACTAAGAGGGTTAACAATTAAAAACAACAAGCAACAGACAGAACAAAGGACTGCACACACAGCTTAACAGCAGGGTGCTTTGCTTAGCATGCGAGGGCCTGGGTTCGATTCCCAGCACTACAATGCTGTGGATATTGCTCTGTATAAATAAAATGCTGATTGGTCAGCAGCCAGGCAGGAAGTATAGGCGGGACAAGCAGAGAAGAGAATTCTGGGAACAGGAAGGCTGAGAGAGCCGCTGCCAGCCGCCGCCATGACAAGCAAGATGTAAGGTACGAACCACGTGGCAACTTATAGACTAATAGAAATGGGTTAATTTAAGATATAAGAACAGCTAGCAAGAAGCCTGAGCCATTAGGCCAAACAGTTTAAATAATATAAGCGTCTGTGGGTTTATTTTATAAGTGGGCTGTCAGACTGCCAGGGCTTGGCGGGACCCGGAGAGAAAACTCCAGCTACACTATAATAAAACAAACACACCAGGTTCATAGACAAAAAGAACATCAAATATGATTTAAATAGGAAGAGTCAAAGATTACCTAGTCCAACCTTTGCAGAAAAGCTAATAAAAAGTCCATTAAAAATGGTTAAAATGTGGAATTTACAGCAAACGAAAAATGGATACATGTATCAATCTAGTTTTGGAGCACAATAATATTTACCTATCAGCTAATGCCTAGGCCAAAACCAAAATGATTTCAAAATTCACTTGATGTTTCTTAGGCAGTTGGAGCTCCTGGATAGTTATGACCTACAGTGATAACACATACCAGGGCTATGACTAACAGATAGTGCCTGGTTTCAATGAGAATACGTGTGTGTGGGTGTGTGTTACATATACGTATGTATATATGTATGTATGTATGTATGTATGTATGTATGTATGTATGTATGTACAGATAGGTATTATAGTCTGAGGCGTTTCAAGTTAAAATCAGAACAGCCAATCCCCTTCATCAAATGTTATAGAGTTCACTCTACTTTTTACGGTCAAGAACAGCATAGTCACCCTTCTTAAGATGTTCCTACCCTCCAGCTGGGTGGTGGTGATGGCAGTGGCGCACGCCTTTAAATCCTAGCACTTGGGAGGCAGAGGCAGCAGAACTCTGAGTTCTAGGCCAGCCTGGTCTACAGAGTGAGTTCCAGAATAGCCAGGGCTACACAGAACAACCTTATCTTGGGAAAAAAAAAAATTGCTACCCTCACCATATTCAACTAGATATTCTCAAACAAATACACAATAATCCAATTTTAAGTAGGCAAACAAACAGCCAAGATTACTGCTAGTCTTCCCAGGACTTGGCCATTATCTGAAATTTTCTCTCTGGGACCCTGAAGATACTTCGTCCACAGCCAGCAGGAAGCAGTTTAGAGAAAACTATGCCCACAATGCCAAGAGCTGGGGGGTGTGGGTGGTTTTTGGTTATTTGGTGAGTTATAGATACTTGTTATTCAGGGGAACATAGAATATTGATACAAATTTAAAGTTATGTTTATTGCACTGGATATATGTTTTTATTCTTGTTTAAAGGATTTTTGTATATTGATAAAAATTTAAGGTTATTTTGTTACAACATATTGTATGTATGTTTCTATTTTTGTTTGAAGTATTGTGCCTATGTAGTTCATTTGGAAATGTAGGGTAAAGTTCTAGTTTTTGAAAGCTATTATTATAAACTATATAGGATAATCAGGAAACATAGGTCAGTAATCATAACAATCAAATTTGTAGACATGTTTTCTAGGTTAAATAGATATATTTTAGATAGATGGTCTCCAAATACTTCAAAGACCTATAGAATATGGCATTTAAAATGTTTTCTTAAAGTTTTTCACTCTGCTCCTGGCAGCACCAATTTACTTCAGAGAATATGAGCATTGAAGAAACTCTTTATGGAGTTTGCTTTCATTGTGGCAAGGTTAGCCACTGGGCAAAGAAACTGCTCTTGTCTTTGACTGCTGACAATGTGCTGTGCAGACTGGACATGCAGGCTATACAGGAAAAAGACTGTTGAACTTTGCCAAAACAAGGCAAAGCAATTCTTCAAAATTTCTGCTTCACAGAAGAGTGTGCCAGATACTCTGGGCCTGTAGGCTGAAGATTGATGCCGCAACATTGCAAAGAAACTTTGGGTGACTGTCTAGGCAGCCAAATGATCTGTTGTTAAGTAACAGTACATCCTTCTGGGTCTTTGATGGAGCTGAAGACTAAATAGTTATACTTGTAGTTTTCCTTAGTTATGATAAAAAGTAAATTATATATAAAACTTTGGAATCACTAAGATGGATGGATGGTGGAATGCTTTCTCTGAATTTGCTAAATGTAAATGGACTGAATATTGTAAGTTAATTCTTACTCAAAACCCAGGAACTAAGGAGACCTCATATGGTTCATTTCAAATATTGATTGAAGAGCATATACAGCTGTTTGCTCACTGTCTTTTTATATCACACATATTCATACCAGTATACATCAGCTATGCTGAACCACCGAGCATGCACCAAATGGAGAAAGGGAAAAGCTCAGAGGCAAAAGGTAGACAGGATAATTTAAGTAAAGAAAAGCTGGCAAGAAACAAGCCATGCTAAGGCTGGGCATTTATAATTAAGAATAAGCCTCCATGTGTGATTTATTTGGGAGCTGGGTGGCAGGACCCTCAAAAGAGCCAAAGAGCTAAAAGAGCCAAAAAAAAAAAAAAAAAAAACCCAAAACAACAACAAAAAACAAAAACAACCCAACAACAGACAGTGAGCAAGAATAGGTGCCAGAGCATAAGGAAGCCAAATGTGCTGGGGTAAGAAGGTAGTCAGTCCCTACCTAACACAGAATGTTGAATGGAAATGGGATGTTTGAAACAGTTCATTTCTAGAAATACAGCACATCTTGGACAGAAATGAGTGTCTTCTGGATAGAGAATTTACACTAGTGCTCTACCATATTTAATTCTAACCTGAATCTTTTGTTTAAAAAAAATCACCAGCACCCTTAACGCTAATAAAATTCTCAAATGCCCAGGGATGACAAAAGACAATCCATGCACTGAGGTGATTCTGCTATACTCTACCCCATGTGCCTGGCTTTAAACTTCAAGAACTGCTACATTGTGGCCAGTATGAAATTCTGAAGTGGAATTTTTATTTAAACTATAACATTGCCTCAATGAAAAAACCTGGGGTTTCAAAACCCAAGGGGAGCTGAAGAGACATTTCAGCAGCTGTTCCTCTTCCAGAGGATCTGGGTTCAATTTCAGCACTTACATGGTGGCTCACAATTGTCTGAAACTCTAGTTCTAGGGATCTGATGCCCTCTTCTGGCCTCTGATGGCACCAGGCATGCATGTGGTACATAGACATACATGAAGGCAAAACACTCATACACATAAAATAATTGCTATTATTCATTAAAAAAATTTTTAAACAATCCATGTATATGAAAAATATAAAGAGGAATTACTGAACACCAATGTAGCGACCATCTTGTTTTTACAGACCTTCATGACTTTCTATGCATTGATATTTAATCCTTAAATTGGAAAAAAATTCCTGAAAATTATTTCCTTTATTTAAAAATTAATAATAAATTTTTATACATACATGTATTATCATGTGCTAGATTCCTGAATTTGGGGAGATTCTGGTCTTACTTCTTCCCCAGGCGTGAAACCAAACTCTCTAATGGAAAGAGAAAGTTCCACACAGCTTCTATTTTATACCATCCTATTACTTTTTCAAGGCAGGGTCTCATGATGTACTTCAGGCTTTTCGAATTATTTTTCTCCTGCTATTGGTCCACAGTTCATGCATTTCCACTAGTTTGGCTAGCACTCTGCTTCTCCCTGTTCCCATGGTGTCTTCATTTAGCATGGTATCTCTTTCCTTGCTCTCCCACTCTGTTCCCATTCCAGCTCGAACCTCTCGCTCCCCTAAGCTCTCATCCCCTGTCCCTTGCCTTTTATTACCCCCCCTCACTTCCAGTTTGCTCATGTAGATCTCATCCATTTCTCCATCACTGGGTGATCCATGCATCCTTCCTAGGGTCCCCCTTACTAGCTAGCCTCCCTGGAGCTGTGGGTTGCAGTCTGGTTATCCTTTGCTTTATATCTAATATCCACTTATGAGTGAGTACACCAGTTACATTCTTAAGAGAACTTGTCTTTAAAAATACTACATCCAGGCAGTGATGGCGCTCACTTTTAATCCCAGCACTCAATAGGCAGGGACAGGAGGATCTCTGTGAGATTGAGGCCAGGTTGGTCTACAGAGCGGGTTCCATGACAGCCGAGGCTACACAGAGAAACCCTGACTTGAAAAAAACAAAATAAAAAGCTACAACTTAGGGGATAGGGTGGTTAAGAGCACTAGCTGCTCTTTCAGAGGACCCGGTTTCAATTCCAAGCACCCACACAGCAGCTTATAACTACCTGTAACTCCAGTTCCAGGGAATCCAACACCCTCTTTAGACCTTTAAGGGCACCAGGCACACATGTGGTACACAGACATACATACATACAAAACACTTATACAAAAGCACATAAAATAAAATTTAATCAATCTTAAAAAGAAAGAGAGCTACAACTTAGGAAGAAAAGAGGACATTAAACCATTCACCCTTTTAAATAACACCTTGACCAAACACTGTTAAGAATGAAGCCTAAGTGAGGTTGGTGGTGACATAAGACACCTCTGATCTTAAGTGACTCCGGAACCACTCAAAGGTCACGGTCAGGGTTATGACTTTATCCATCAGTCAACCAAAGAATACTTTCCTGAGTCTGCCACACATGACTCACTGCTGTAAGTGGTAGTTATACACCACTGAGCAGAACAAGGTCCCCACCTGAATTTTGGAGTTACAAGAGGAAAAGACGAACCAGTATATTAATTCAGTGCAAACCAGGAGCTGTTCTATTGGAAGACTGCATCCTTACCTGCTCGATCTCTTTGGTTTTTGATGCAATTGCTTTTGAGCGACTGCTAAGCTGGCTGTCTTCATACAATTCTGTGCCGTCTGTTGTGTTGGACTCAGGTTCTTCTGTCTGATCCATAAATAAGGGTGCCGCGGAACCCGTCTTGAAAACAGAGGAAGTCCTTAGTTATTTTCTTAAAGGACAGAGTATTGGAGACGGCATATGTGGTCACTAAGAGAAGATTATACTTAAAAGTGCTGTTTAATTTAAAAAAAGAAAATACATCCTGTCGTGATCCATAAGGAGCATGTGTAATGAAGGCTAGAGGGTATGATGCTACTTTTCTGAATTTTTGATGAGACTAAGCCTTACAACATTCTAAAATATGATAAATATATTAAATACAGAATAAGAAACAGCTAAAAAGCTTTGTCCTATGGTTAATTCTTAAACAATCTATTCTTGGAATATGGACCACTTAAGAAAAAATCCAAATATAAATGAGAGCCCAAGCACGTATAAAGGATCACAGTAAGAGAAGGCACGGGAACACATTCCACCTCACAAGCTGAACACTTTGCTCCTTTACTCAAAAGCTTCAGAAAGGGTGCAACAACACAGCAATATTAGTTCTGTTTTTCAATCCGATAGTGAGTAATTAACCCCACACAGTGACGGTGACTGCCTTCAATACCGAACTCTCACCAATAGACAGGTCATTCAGACAAAATTTAAAGAGATAAACATTGGAATTAAATGAGATCACAAATCATGAACACGCCACTCAAACACTAAATACCCATTCTCATCAGCAGCCTATGGAAATTTTTCCTAAACTGACCACATGTTAAGACACAAAACAAATCCCAACAAATTTAGAAAAAGTGAAATAACCACCTGCATCCCATCTGACCAGAATGGAATAAAGGTTGATATCAACAGCTCCTCTCTTCCAAAGCACCTGAGTTCAATTTCTAGAATCCACATGACAATTCATGACCATCTGTAACCAATTCCAGGGGAACCAACACCTTGTGCACAGGCATACATACAGGCAAAACCCACCCGTACACAAAAAAACATTAATCAATTTTTAAAATTCAGGGCTAAAAGTTGTCAGGAGTTTGGAAGTACATGAGTGAGATATGGGGTGTGTATATAATCATACTACATTGTAATGCATGGAATTCTCAAAGAATAAAAAAATGAATAAGAAAATAAAACCAGGAACAGGGATGATAAGGGAGAATAATATAGTAATGGGGTATAAATATGATCAGAGAATTCTTAATGAAACTCATTATTTATTTCATATAAATAATATGTACTAATAAAAATTCTCCTTCTTTTCACCCCTTTAAAAAAAATCAATTGCTGATGTTAATGAGACACAAAGGAAAAAAATCGGAGTGACAAATCCTTTGCCAGATTAAACAAGGGAAGAAAGGGAAACCCAAATCAGTAAAATTAGAACTGGAAAGGGAAGCATAACAACGAATCCCTATGAAACTAAGAAAATCACAAGGATATACTTTTTAAACTCTATTGCACTATGGGCTGGAGGGATGGCTCAAGTGTTAAGAGCACCGAGTGCTCTGCAGAAGACCTGGGTTCAATTCTTAGCATTCACATGGCAGTTATCGTCTGTAACTCCAATCCCAAGGGATCCAGCACCCACTTCTGGCCTCTGCTGACACCACGCACATACACTCAGACAAAAACTGATACACATAAATACACACAAAATAAATAAATAAAACAAACCTCTATTATATTAAATTGGAAAATCTAAAAGAAATGGATAAATTTCTAGATGCATACAACATACCAAAATTAAACAAAGATAAAATAAACAGTTAAAGTGGATCCATTACCAGCAATGGGATTGGAGAAGTAATAAAAACTCTCCCAACTAAGAAAGGTCCATGACCAGATATGCTCACCCCAGAATTCTATCAGAAGAACAGTAACACTACCTAAATTATTCCATAAAATAGAGGGGGATGGGACTGGAGAGATAGCTCAGCGATTAAGAGCACTGACTGCTCTTCAAGAGGTCATGAGTTCAGTTCCCAGCACCCACATGGCAGCTAACAACTGTCTGTAACTACAAGATCTGACACCCTCACACAGACATACATACAGGCAGAACACCAATGTACATTAAAAAAAGAAAAAATAAATAAAATTTAAAAAAAAAATAGAGGGGGGAAAAAAAGAAGTCTTCCAAACTGTTATTATGAAGCCAATATTACCTGATACTAAAGCCAAAGACAACAAGAAGAAAAAAAAAAAAAAAAAAGGAAAAAAACTAGACTGATCTCCCTGATGAACACATGCAAAATTCTCAATAAAATATTGGCAAACTGAACTTAAGATTATATTAAAAAAATTATTTATCATGACCAAGCTGGCTTCAATCAAAGAGATGTGGGGATGGTTCACATTATGCAAATTAATAAACACTGTTCATCAAATAAGTATACTCTAACACAGAAATGACATGATCATCTCATTAAACGCATCCTTTCCAGATGAAAGTCTTGGTGACTTTACAGATAGAGCATACCTCTAACATAACAGAAATAGAGACTGTGTAAACAAACCTATAGCCATAGGCATGGTGTTAAATGAAGAAAAACTCAGTGTTCCATGAAGATCAGGAACAAGGCAAGGGTGTCCACTGAGTCCACTACTATTCAAGGGAGAGCAGTAAGACAGGCAAAGGAAATAAGAGATACAAATAGAAAAAGAAATCAGATTATCCTTATTTGCAGACTATATAATTCTGTATATGAAACAGACTAAAGACTATCGTCATTTGCTTTCCATGATGTGGAAATAAACACCATTGTCATTCCTTTTGGAGGGAGGAAAAAGGTTTATCTGACTTACAAATCCTGAAACAGTCCAGCACTGAGAGAAGCCCAGGCAGAAACTAAACCAGAAGCCATGGTGGAACACTGCTGTCTGGGTGCACAGCCTGCCTTCTTTGGGGTCACACTGCCTGAAGTGACCTGGACCTTCCCACATCAATTAATCAATAAAATGCCCTGCAGGCTTATATATGTCTATGTGGCTGCTTGTCTGTCTGAGCACTGTGTCTGTGCAGAAGTCAAGGAGGCCAGAAAAGAACATCAACCAGAGTTACAGATGCTTGTGAGCTACCATATGGGTGCTAGGAACCCAACATGAGTAAATGCTCTTTACCAATGAGCTACCTCTCCAGCGACACCTTCCCCCACCATATTCTTACTGTTGACAAATACTTTCAGCAAAGTAACAGGATAAAAAACATCTGAAACCTTGAAACTGACAGGTCAGTTGTTTTCAACCTTCCTAATGCTGCCACTCTTTATTAACAGTTCCTTACGTTATGGTGACCCCAACCATAAAATTATTTTCATTGCTACCCCATAACTGTAATTTCACTGCTGTTATGAATTGTAATGTAAATATCTGTGTTTTCTGATGGTCTTAGGCGACCCCCGTGAAAATGTCGTTTGACTCCTGCCCCAAAGGGGTCGTGACCCACAGGTTGCGAACAGCTGTGCTAGAGAAAAAAAGTGGGGAATACATGGTAACAAACAGGCCCAGGTAACGTCTTTCTGAAGAGGTAGTACAGGAAACAAGGCCAACTGACAAACGAAATCTCATGAACGAAACACTTCTGTACATCAAAGGAAACTGTCAAGTGAGTGAAGAGGAAGCCCACAGAATGGGAGCGAAACCTTTTTATATAAATATAAAAGAGGTGGTTTAGTGTCTAGAATACATAATGAACTCAAAAAACTAAACATAAAGGAAGCAACTCAATTTTAAAATGGGCTGTGGAACTGAACAGAAAGTTCTCAAAAGAAATCCAAATGGCTAGTAAACACTTATGGCAAGAAATGCTGGTGTAGATGTGGGGAAATGGGAATTCTTATACACTGTTGATGGGAGTGTAAACAAATAGGCACTCCATAAGTTGATCTGCAGCTTTCTCCAAGAAAGAGAAAGAAAGAAAGAAAGAAAGAAAGAAAGGAAGGAAGGAAGGAAGGAAGGAAGGAAGGAAGGAAGGAAGGAAGGAAGGAAGGAAGGAAAGGAAAGAAAGGAAAGAAAGGAAAGAAAGAAAGGAAAGAAAGAAAGAAAGAAAGAAAGAAAGAAAGAAAGAAAGAAAGAAAGAAAGAAAGAAAGAAAATCCATCCCCTCACCCCCCACCAAAAACCAGAACCAGAACTCCCAGATGTAGCTCCCCTGGATATAAACCAGGAGACTTTCTATAGACATAAAGGACTTTCTATCTTGTTACAGAGACTGGTAGTTGGGCATCCATGTTCATTGTCACTGTTCACAACACTAAGAATTGGAATAAACCTAGATGCCCATCTACTCATAAATAAATAATAGAAATGTGGTAGAGAGACACAACTGAACATTACTCAGTTGTGAAGAAAAGCAAAATAATGAAATGTTCAGGTAACGGAACTTGAAAAACTATTATACCAAGGTCACCCAAGTGCCAGAAGACAAACACTACCACATGTTCTCTCTTACATATGGGCCTTAGCTTCAAATCCTTTGCTTTGTGTGCGTAACCTGGAATACATGTGACAGCCAGGAAGCTGAGAAACAGGCCATTGAGGTACATTTAGGGATAGGGGATAGAAGACAGGTGAAATGAAGGGGGGGGGTGAAAAGGTGCAAGCAAGTAGAGGAGTGAATGATAGGGGCAGAGAAATAGGGGATGGCAGGGGGAACCAAGATGAAGGGTGCAATGAGAAGCCACACGGCAGCCAATGACATAGTAAGCTAAATAAAAAACAATAGGGCAAGTCTGAATACGGGTACAACTACTCCCTGACTGGATGCAGGAATGTTCTACAGCAATGAATCCACACCTTATATAACAAACAAAGGCAAAATCCACTCTTGGTAAGTCATAGGCCCGGGGTAACCTATTAATGTTGTATGGCTAAACTGTCTTGTTTTCAAAGTGCCTTCTAAGAATGTGTTTATACCCACAGATTTGTGCTGCTCCCAATCTTGATGAAGAATCTTCTTATTGCAGTGGGTAGAGGTTAATGCAGAAATTAATACCTGCCCAAAATGCTGAGAATAAGCAACTGTGAGTGCTCAGGAGACACCTCTGAGATGGCATAGAAAGAAGATAAGAGACAGACAGAGGATGAGAAGTAATGCTTGAAAGGCTGTCTTCTGGACATGATGACTTGGCTGTTACACACATGGACTCACAGCAGCTGTGACTACCTGAATAAGACCTACAAAGATCAAGATAGTCAAAATTCTATCAGGGACAGAAGAGGGGAGCAAAAGGTCCATCCCTATAAGAGTTGATATTGGAAGCAAACAAAGAATGCAGAGCAGGTGGTTTCTGTGAGTTCGA
Organism: Peromyscus nudipes; assembly: GCA_902168325.1. Taxonomy (NCBI): domain Eukaryota; kingdom Metazoa; phylum Chordata; class Mammalia; order Rodentia; family Cricetidae; genus Peromyscus; species Peromyscus nudipes. Next base: position 20,287 of record CABHPH010134644.1, on the reverse strand, counting down.
GGCCAGCCTTGTCTACAGAGTGAGTTCCAGGAGAGGCTCAAAAGCTACACAAAGAAACCCTGTCCAAAACAAAACAAACAAAAACCCAAAAACAAAGAGAGTCAACTTTCCCTGAGAATGGTCACTGATGAGTTGTTCATCTCTCAGTGGATAGCCCATGTGCACATGACCAACACTAACCGGACTCAGCGGGTTTAAAAATCAAAAATGGGAGAAGATAAAGCTGGGAGGGATAAGATTAGGAGATATGTTAGAGGAAGCACAGCTGTAGTTGGATTGCAGGGTAATATTGCAGGAAGAGATCGGAAGATATATATGACCAAGATATATTGTACATATGCATAAAACTTTCAATGAAAAATAAAATTTAAAAGACACACTCAAAGGGAACTTTAGGGGTGAGCTTTCTGCTCTTTTGTTATGTGAGGAACAGATATCTTCTCCTCCAGAGTATGAAGCATTCAAGGCATCATGTTAGAAGTCAAGACCGTGTTAGACACCAAGACTAATAGCACTTTGATGTTAGGCTTCTCTGAATTCTGAACTGTAAGCAGTCCTGCTCTGTGTAAACCTCCCAGTCTCAAGTATCCTTGTTCAGCAGAACAAAAGTGAACACATCATCCGATACTCAAAAGCTGTGAGCTGGGGAGCATAATGAACACATCACAGGTAATAAGTGCTTGCCCCACAGCTTGACAACGAGTCTGACCCCTGCATTCCACACTGGAAGGAGAGAAGCAACTGCAGAGAGTTGTCCTCTGACGGCCACATATACTTAGTGTCACACACACACACACACACACACACTCTTATAGGAAAAAAGACCAGCGAGACAGCTCAGGTCTGGTGACTGAAGCTCATAAGCATGTGTCTTATGTGGAGACACATGAGCAGAGCATCGTCATATAAGTTAAAACTTGCTTATATATATAAAACCAAGAAATTAAGTAGACAAGAAATCAGTCTCACTCTCAAATTCGACCTCTGAAGTATAATTATCTACTGTTAATATAAAAACTATTAGTCTAAATTATTAAAATAATCAACATTAAGTAAAAATCCAGTATTTCTCATGTCTATGCTTCAAGTATTACTAAGTGCTAAGAATAATAGCTTGATACATTTGATGCATTTACTTTAGAATACTCAAAAATATGTCACTACACCTAAAATAACAAGAAAACATTGACCTGTTTAAGAGAAAATTACTATCTAAATGACAAGTCAGCATCTCTCTCTCTCTCTCTCTCTCTCTCTCTCTCTCTCTCTCTCTCTCTCTCTCTCTCTCTCTCTCTCTCTCCCCTCCCTCCCTCCCTCCCCCACCAAACAAATAAAAGGTAGAATATGCAAACATTCATAAACAAGTCTTTCTGGACTCCATGTCTACCCATTTGACTTATGCACATTATATAGTAGGCATTTGGGAAAGGATTCGTTTATCATGCATGAAGATATGGGTTAGTATACTATGGTTACACACATTTAATCTCATGTATAATAAAACCTCCCATGAGGATTAGAGATGCAAAAGACAGACCGGTGTTGTGGAATATCAGTTTAAGATGTATTAATTTATTTACTCTGTGGAATATTTGTTTAACGATGCAGTGGTGTGTTGCATTTGTTTAACTCTGTAAAGCTGTTACTTTGCCTGCCTAAAACACCTGATTGACCTAATAAAGAGCTGAATGGCCAATAGCCAGGCAGGAGAGGAATAGGCGGGACAGTCAGGCAGAGAAAATATATAGGAGGAGAAATCTAGAGAGAGGAGGAGAAGAGGATTCCAGGGACCAGCCAGCCAGCCACCATTTTACTTTACTTCTAAAACCAGAGTAAGAAGTAAAGAAAGATATATAGAATAAAGAAAGGTTGGCTGGAGAGATGGCTCAGAGGTTAAGAGCACAGACTGCTCTTCCAGAGGTCCTGAGTTCAATTCCCAGCAACCACATGGTGGCTCACAACCATCTGCAATGAGATCTGGCACCCTCTTCTGTATACATAATAAATAAAGAAACCTTTTAAAAAAAAAAAAAAAAGAAAAGAAAAGGTAAAAAGCCCAGAGGCAAAACTTAGTTAAAGAGAAACAGAATAATTTAAGTTAGAAAAGTTGGCTAGAAATAAGTCAAGCTAAGGCCAAGCATTCATAACTAAGAATAATTCTCCTTGTATTTATTTGAGAGCTTGGTGGTGAGCCCCCACAGAGTAAAACAAAAAACTAACTACAGACAGGCCCTAGGTTTGATCCCCAGGCTGCAAAAGGGCTAAGAGGAGCAAAGCAAAATGGAAAGGAAAAAAAAAAAAAGAAATCTTCCTTTAAAATCACCCCAAAATACACTTTTCACACTCCTACTTTGTGCAGTAAATGATTACAGGTGTATGGTACCACACAGGACTTCCATCGAGTTTAAAATCCAGACAAAGCGTTCAGCTGTGAAACAAAAAGACGAAATTAAATCATACCTCAAACTCAGAGATCTCCGCCAAGCTGTTCTCATCTGATTTCTCTGGCTTTTCACTAGCCCACTTGCTTGCCGCCTCAGCAAGTTCCTTCTCAGTTAGCCGGCTGGGTTTGTCTAACATCTAACAGAAATAGAGACATCGCTGTTAGCATTCTTAAAGGCCTCTAACATCAAGAGCACAAAGTACTGAGAGTAGGTCTCTCCCCTTTCCACTCCTTCAGAATCATTCAGCAGAGAGCCAGGCAAAGGAACACGTGTATTCCCAGCACAAGGAAGGCTGAGGCAGGAGAACAAGTGTCAGGCCAGCCACAGCTACAGAGACACAAAACTCAGCCCGGAATTCCTTTAAGACAGACACATGGACTACACATCACTCACAACTTGATTTATATAAAACTTCAAGACCTCATCTAAAGGACCAATGCAAAAAAAACATGACAAACATATACAAATTGTATGCAGGATACAAATAACATCATACTGATTACAACATTTTATCTTTAATTATGTTCCAATGGAATAAAACAATGATTAAATTCTCTTACAAAGTCCTTCTTTAAAAGATTTATTTATTTATCCATTCATTCATTTTACTGTGTGTGGGTGTTTTTGCCTGCCTATATATCTGTGCTTCACATGTGATCCTGCTGGTCCCTGAGGCCACAACAAGGGCACTGGATCCCCTGGAATTAGATTTCCTGAGGATTGTGAACCACCATGCAGGTAGAAGGAATCAAGCCTTGGTCCTCTAGAAGAGCAGCCTTAATTGCTGAGCCACCTCTCCACCCCTAACGTAAGTTCTTAACGCATCAGAAAGGCCAAATATGTCATTTTTATAGTAAGTCAGACTCATTGCACAAGAGTTTAAAGACTTAAATTTCATTGTTTTGCCATAATACTACTTTCTCTAACCAAATACAATATAATCAAGGCAGATCTTGGCATGCAGTGTGGTTTAATCACCTGTTAGATGGGACTTGTTTCCTTTTACAAAGCAGTTGTGAGAATAAAGATAATAGGCCTAGAACATATCTATAATAATGTCTGGTACTTTCTCTTTTCCATATTTACTGCCATCAATCTATTATAGCGAGACAAATTTGAAAGAGATGAGTGAGTTCATGGAGGAAACATAAAGACAAAGGAAAGGTCTTTTGTGGATGAATGAGGGCCTGTGCTGTGGATAAATACGGGAAGCAGCACAGCACAGATTATAAAGCCTTTCCTTAGAACCTTCATGGTGGCCCTCTGACTCCATCCTATTTCCTAGAACCATATTTACCAACTAGACCCCGTTGCCCCTAACTCTAAGAGTGTGTGTGTCACTGACCACAAAATCAGTTTATGATGATTAATCTTGATTTCCAGCTTGAACGGATCTGGCATCAACTAAGAAATATGCCTCTGTTGGGTCCATAAAGCTGCTTTCAGTAAGGACTGACTGAGGTGGGGAAGGCTTGTGCTCATGGGGCCTTGAACAGGTAGACATGAGAGGTCCAAAGAAAAGGCAATACTGCTGTCCTCCAGACATCTGAGCCCAGCCTCTCTGGCCTTCCATGACAGACTTAGTACCAGCAAATCTCCAGGACTCTTTCAGGCCTTAGCACTGGTCTGGGACCACTGAGGCATCCAGCCTACTGGACTAAGCAGCTCAGGTCCTCGGCCTCTCCAGTGTGCTGCCAGTCAGACTGCCCAGCCCCTATTGTTTAAACCAAGGGAGCGCTTGCTTACACTTTTTATGTTCACACTGCACTAGTTCTATCCACTACTCCCCAGAACCTTGCCTAAAATACAGTCCCAGTGAAAACAAACAAAAACAAAACAGAAAACCACCTCGGCAGTACTGGAGCACTGCCATGAATAAATTACTTATACAAACCAAAGAACATCCTGATAGAACTCCTCAAAAGGGAGGAAGGCAAGCCTCATTACCTCAAATTAGAAAAACAAGAAACAGAATGATAGGACAGGCTGGCCATGGGTTATATTTATCATATGTGTGTGTGTGTGTACACACAGCATTGTGAGAGAAAAATATTTTCCTCAAATATACTTGACTATTTTGACTTAATTATTCAGAGAAACTGCAGGTCTCTGTAAACCCAGGAACGGCTCCAAAAAGCTGCCTGTCATTTTTATAACAAGAAATCAACAAAAGTGAGCAAAGACTGTAAAAAGAAGTCTTTTCTCTAAGATACCCATAACTGCCTAGGAAAGCTTATCACAGGACAAACACTTGGCCTAGAAAGGCCACCAGTGATCTTCAGAGATTTCCAGCTGGGAAAACTGGTCTGCATAATGCAGTTTTGAGAGCTAGAGAGATGGCTAAAATGGCCAAGAGTGAATACTGCTCTTACAGAGGAAATGAATTTGGTTCTCAGCACCCATGCGATTGGCACATAATCACCTGTAACTCTAGCTCCAGAGGCTTCGAAGCCTCTGATCTCTGGCACTAGCACTCACATGCACATACCCACACATATGCGTAATTAAAAAAATAATCTTTTAAAAAAGCAAAAAAGAAAGAAGGCAGCCAACCAAAGTCAACCCTAACCTTCCCTGCCTTTGCACAATGCAGGACACAGTATCAACCAGGAGCTGATGCTTTATGTATGGCTCCCATGCACATACTACAGATTCTTAGAGTAATTCCCACAGATCTCTCTAGTGTCAGCTCACATCACAGACTGAAACTATCAAGCCTTCAGAAGTCCAAGAGAGAAAACTTGAAACCTACCCCAGGTATATTCCAAAGCCACTCCATTCGGCTTTTTTCTAAGGAAACTTAAATTCCTCATTTCCATTCTCTACCCATCCAGAAGGGTGTGTTTTTATCCCTTGGCCCTTTTGTTTGTTTGTTTGAAGGCAGAGTCTCAATCTGTAGCCAAGGTTAGTTCATGCTTATGCAATCCCTTTGCCTCAGCCTTCGCGTGCTGGGATCATGGATATAAGATGCCTACCCAGCTGAGATGGTTAAAACCGTATAAGACAGTATATTAGTAGAAATATAAAAAAAATTTTAAAAGAAAACCAAAACATATCCAAGAAAATATGTATATTTAATTTTAAGAGAGGTTTTTGTCTTCAAGAGAGTTATGCCTTACGAGTTCTTGTAAAATGTAAAGAAATCCTACCACAGGAACTTTTCTGTCTGTCGGTCCATCTGTTACTGAGTGTGTACACTTGATAAGCTGTCACATGGAACTATTTTCTAATGGTTAAAAACAAACTCTACCGGGCGTTGGTGGCACACGCCTTTAATCCCAGCACTCGGGAGGCAGAGGCAGGCGGATCTCTGTGAGTTCGAGGCCAGCCTGGGCTACTGAGTGAGTTCCAGGAAAAGGCGCAAAGCTACACAGAGAAACCCTGTCTCGAAAAAACAAAAAACAAAAAACAAACAAAAAAAAAAACCTCTGAAAAACTATACTCCCAAAGCCATACTACTTGCAGGAAAAAGCCCTGAGCTGAGAAGGCAATCTAAGAACTAGGAAGTTGAAGGAGGGTCACCAAGACCATACCAATTTTTCAAAGAGCTGGAAAACTATCTGTCAAACATCTGTAAGGGCAAGAACCTCAAGTCCACCCATGCCACAAACACAGCAAAAAAACAACCCGACATTTCAGAATCCCAAGATCTGTAAGGGCCCTCCAGTGACAAAATTTGTCCCAGAAAGGTCACTTTTTCCTCTCAGGCAGAGAAACTACTGTCCCTGCAGACCAATAGCAGACTGACAGGTGGTAACTATTTCTGCTAAAAAGTCAAGACAAAAAGTAAAGAATATCTGCACCAAGTTATGAGCACGGGGAAGAGTGAGGGGCTGACAACGGTAACTAAGTGAAGAAACATGGGCTCCATCTTGTCAATGCATTCTGAGATGCGAGGAAGTAAAAATAAAGAATGCTATGTGAGGAGCAGCTACCACTTGGAGGAAATTATTTGCTTCTGAAACTTCAATCTTTTATAGAATTGAGATTTAAACCTAGCTACACAGTTTCAGTATGGGTTAAGTAAAAGGATATACAGCACATCAGGAATTGAGTGGCTTTAAACATATGTTAAGCTTCTGCCGCCCTGGAGAGGCCTTTGGCCTGGAGAAGCATGTGGCTGGTTAAGCTTTCAGGCTTCTAGCAGCAGTTCAGCTGAGACCCATTCTGGATGAGGGCTCGGGGCATCCAGTCTGAGGAAACAAGACCAGCTGAGGATCCGGCGAGGTGAGATAGCTGTGGCTTATTCTGTCTCTCTGACCTTCCAGTGTTCACCCCAATACCTGGCTCAAGTTTGATTTTATTAATAAGAACTTTTAAGATTCATGCTACATCTACCTATGCCCTCAATGCCCCCAAATAAAAGCAAATCTTATGAATGTACACCCCATCTAAATATGCATTCCTGTTTGAGTATGATGAAGATGAGCTATGGCAGCAAACACTAACCTTGGCAAAAACTATGGAAAAATATCAATGAGAAAAAAATGATCATTTATTTGGGCCTCTAATATTTTCAAGTTGTGATGACTTCAAATTCGAGCTTTCAAATGGGTCCATTAAGTACCATGGGCACACATGATACTGTTTGTGCTGGGCAACCCATCATCTTGATACTGTAGTTCTACCTAACTTTAGAAAAGTAACAAACCTTGGATGAAGAAACTGCTGAAGAACTTGAGGGTGAAGTATCTCTTGATGTTTTCAAAGACTGGATGGATCTCTCTTTACCTACATAACAACAGCAAGAAAGATTGTAGGACAAGAAGCAACACAAGATGCCATTTTCTAGCTTATGTGTTTCCAACTAATAAGGAAAGCCATATATGTAATTTAAAATTCAAAGTTCTCACCACATTACTATATTAACATCTAAATCTACCTCTCTTAGAAACACCACAAAACATTAAAGTAATGTAGAATGAAATAATATCATATATGGCACTCTAGGCCATACCAGTATCAATTGGTAAGTGTAATCATTGAAATGCTGAAAAGGGCAAAACACATTTTAATTAGAGGCTCCACAAACTTCCTTGCCACAGCTAAGCAAGCTCTAGAGACTTAGGCTTCCAACCACCTCAGGTGGTATTAAATAACATCTCTTCCCAAGGTCCTGAAGACAGGAAGCCACTCTATACCAGTGGCTCTCAGCCAAGGACAGTTTTGTCTTTCCTACCCTGGCACTGGGTAATGTATAAATCATGATGGTTTCTGTTGCTGAGAATCTTTAACATATTATAATATAGATACAATGAATGTTATTACAGCTACTATGTAGATACCACAGAGCAACCAGTTAAGAGGCAGCCCAAAGAGTAATATACGCAGGAAGTTTAGCAGGTACTCCTAAAACATTCACACTATTTAAAAGAATTTAGAAATCCATTAATTCAGAGCACTGATCCAGAGCCTGGCATAAATGATGTTAACAACTGTTTTTGTTTAAAATAGACCTCTATAAGATAAAGTTATCACCATTATTTCAGATACTCACATAATGTTGCACCCAACCATTTTTAATAGAAACATAAGTGAGAAAATATATGGACATTATTACATGAGTAGGTTCAACAATCAAAAATTTATTTAATTGAATTTGGTTTTTAGTTAGATAATTTATTATTTAAACTGTTTTAATATCAGTTTATAAAAATTACTAAAAGTAAGTTGTTCCTGATTTTAAAAACATCCTACTAATAGCTTTCAACATACAATCACTGCTGTCATCTTGAGTTCTGGAAAAACTAAGGATATCACTAGTACAAAGCTGCTTTAGAAAGTGGCCACACAAATGCTGCCAAAGCCTAGGAAGGGGAGAGCTGGAGAGCAGGCAGGAGCAGAAGCAGACACCAAGTCACCTGCAGAGGGCAGCAAAGCCAGCTTCGATCAGAGGCTCCACAAACTTGGAGCTCCTGCCGCAGTTAAGCAAGCTCTGGAGACTCAGGCTTCTAAGCACCTCGGGATTAAACACTTCTTCCCAAGGTCCTGAAGACAAGAAGCCACTCTATACCAGTGGCTCTCAGCCAGCAACAGTTTGTCATTCCACCCCGGCACTGGGCAATGTGTAAAGATACTCTGATTGTTTTACATGAGAGAATACCATATACAACAGCAGACCTAAGATGATACGAGACTCTTCTATGGAGGGATAGCCCCACTCATCATCCTTAAGACAATCATCTCGCTTCAGTAATGCTGAGGCTCAGTGAGAAACCCCTGCTGCAAGTTTAGATTTCCAATTCTGAAGTTTCAACAGGTTTTTGTAAAAGACAAAACCTCGAATGTTATGGTACCATAAGTTCCAGGCCTCCCAAGGCTAAATAGTGAGACCCTATTTTTAAAATAAATAAATTACTTGGGGGGGGGGACCATGATATAATCGTTATGACATCCTCCAATAGCCAAGAACATAATTCAGTCATTCCTTACTATATTCCCAATTCATGTGGCAAATTGTATACTGCATTGTAAAGTCTATTCTACTGCCCAAATCTCCTAGAGCAGTGGTTCTCAACCTGTGAGTTGCAACCCCCTTAGGGAGTCACATATCAGATATCCTGCACATCATATTTACACTAGGATTCATAACAGCATCAAAATTATAGTTCTGAAGTAGCAACAAAATGCTTTTATAGTTGGGGATCACCACAACATGAGGAACTGTAGTAAAGGGTTGCAGCATGAGGAAAGTCGATAACCACTGTCCTAGAGGAACGAGTATCATGACTTTTTAGTAGCTCTGATCTATACAGCCTGAGGACTGAAGAACTCAAGTAGGCACTCAAAATCAAATAGAAAGCCAACTTACTCTTTTACACTTAAGTTACAAAGTCTTCTCTACCGTATTGTGAACCAGCGCAGCACAGGCAAAAGGTGTAATTATGTTAGGTAGCTAGTTGTATATGAAGTCAGTCATTGGGAAGGCCCTCTCCCTCAAACACAGCACACTGTAAAACTAAAACCTAAAACAGCAAAACTCTGACTTGACAAAGAATGGTATCTAAGTCATCTCTCTGGCCCTGAACGGAGTCTGACATTCTGACCATCTACTCGGTCTGAAAACCACTGTGGAGCTAAGGGAGATAGACGTACACCCTTTGTCCTCTTCCTTAAAAGCTAATCCAAATGGGCGTGTCAATCACTTGTTCAGGAAAACACCCTTCTGAGCACACTATCTCTCCCAGAGACATTTGCAACAGTAAAAAGATGTTTAACTATAAAGGGGACACTGATCCCTTTGGCCACTGGCCATTCTCACCCTTCAAGTGTGCTCCTTTCCATTCTGTAATAAACCCCACCTATTATCTAATATACTTATTACCTTCTGGGTGGCTCATCTCAACTGCTTTCAAGATCACAGGGATAGGGAGCCCAGGGAAGGCCAGAGCAAAACCCTGGTGCCGATTACATACTCAATTTTCGCATGCACTAGCTAGAACACAGGAAAACAACAGCAACAACACACCACACAGAGAAGACGACAACTCTACAGCTGTCATCCTCAGACTCTGCTTCACAAACAGGACACCGCCACTGGAGCAAAGCCAGGGACGACCCCAAGTGTAGCCTTACAAGTCGTCCTGATTTCAGATGCTCAGGGTTAACGTAAGCAGACATCAACCAATCTGAGTATGCAGAAGCAAAAGATTGCTGACGGCACAGAAATGGTTTCTCACAACACTCATTTATACCTGCTTCATAAATGAGTGGACAAGCAAGAAGCAAGAGGCAAAGACATAAACAAAGACAACAGCAAACACTGCAAAATATGTAGAAATCTCTAGCTCCCACTGCCAACGGACTCCTTACTCTAGTCTCTCTCCTCCTGTGGCGGCCATTCCTGACTAGGAATGTCTGGCCCGTACAACTACCTGGCTGTATTGCTATCCAACCCTGGTGATACTAAGATACTTTCGCCCTTTCAGTGAGTTCTCAAATCAAACCTCCCACCCCTTCAAAATTCCAGTTCAAAACCTACTTCCAAACTCACCTCTTCCTGGATTTGCTTCTTTCTGTCGTTTGTAGGACGAACCAACACGTGCAGACTCTAGGGAAAGGTGGCAGGGAGGAATTAACACCAGCACCTCTGGCCCTGGAGGAGCAAGGTCAGACCCCAGAAGTAGGAGCAAAGAGAAGAGCTACTTCTGAGGACTTGCTGGTGATCCTCAACACCTCCACCCCACTTCAAGCTGAGCTGCCCGAGCAGCCCTAACTGAGGAAAAACCAAAGCAGAACAGGAAAGAACCAACCATTCTGCATACTGCAGTGGTCACTCAGAGAACTAACAGACACCTGAGGGCTCCTACAAATCAGCTTTTTACAGAAGAAATGTATAGTCATCTAGATTAATAAACAGATGCAAAAAGAGGCTTTGTATGACCCTAAAAATGGGTCTAGTAAAAATATCTTACCACAGGAAAGGAAACTAGAGTTTAGCATCCCAACCAGACACACATAGGCTCTCACCTATTCTCAGAGCAACTCAGAGCTCACCCACAACTGTGAGTGTAATAAGAAAAGCTTTCTTTTCCACATGCCCAAACATTCAAACACCCACAGCTTGCTTACATCTCCCCACCAGAAACCAGTAACCTGCATTCAGAAATCCTGTAAGTTCAATTATCTGGCCCTTCATGTGATATTTCCAAGTAGAAATACAATAAATTGCATGTCTTCCTGCAGGTCTCAGTACTGACCTGTCTCCTGTCAGTTTGTTCCTCAATTATAAATCAGCAGAGAGTACAGAAGGAAGAGTCCTCTACCAAGTTCAGCTAAGTGGAAGTGTGAGGAGGAGAACCGGTCAAGGATAACATGAGAGGGGATATAAAAACATTATGTGCATAAGTAGCAATGTTTGTCCACACAATGACCATAAGGTTCACATTCAAAGATGTGGCGCAGGATCACTTATCAGGCGGGGAGGGCAGGTGTCAGTCAGTCTACTGGAAGGTAAGTCACCATTAGAAATAAAACATAATTTCAGGAAAGTTTTCTGTCCTGTTCTCAATAACAGATTTACCAATACTCTAATATTGCAGTAACCAAAACTTACTGATTCTCTTTACAATGTTTCTCATACATGGATTTTCCTCAGACACAAATTTATGGCTACCATCCTGGCTGAGCCCTTCATTATGCTATATTTAGAATCTCAAAAGAATGCTAGATTTTTATTTTTTTTTTAATATATCTTCGAGACAGGGTTTCTCTGTGTAACAGTCTTAGCTGTCCTAGAACTCTTTGTAGATGAGACTGGCCTCAAACATCTTCCTGCCTCTGCCTCCAAGTGCGCCACCGCCTCCCAGCTTGACTATTAGATTCGTATAGAGACAAAAAGACCAAAAATAAAGGGCCCCAAATCAAAAGCAAATCTCCCATTACCTATCAATCAGATCATAGCTGTTTGGTGCCCAATGCAGCAAACTGTTATGAAATTCCTAATAACTCCTGAGCTTCTCCTCCCCAAATGGCCTGTCTTGTAACAGAGGCCCCTCCGTAGTAACAGGTTCTTGCACCTGCCAACTTCTTATGGCCCAGAAGGCAAGGCCAGGTAGCTTCTCTTCAGCACTACAGAATGCTTCTCCTCTTGCACAACCACTGTGCTCCTGTCCACTCTTTACTACAGCTCCTCTGTCAACTCTGGTCTGATAAAATGCCCTTTCTTCTTGACGTCTGCCACCCAGCAGAATACTTTGGTGAACAAGCTGGGGAGTGCATCCCATGCCTCCCTTAGCATCTCTTGATTGGCTGTTTGTGGTAGCAGGAGGAAGTGGTCCTCAAGAGCAACTGAGTAACTCTGGCTGGAGCATCTCTCCAGTGAGATCCCAAGGCTTCTGGGCTCTCACTATCCACAATCTTCATTCTCTCTCATCCTCAAAACATCCCAAGACTCAACGGGCTTTAAGATCAGAGCTTCATGGCCACCCCAGAAGAATGGTTGCACACACACCTCATAAAATCAAATCAGGCATCACCTCCTCTAACCTCCCCGTGGAAGCTTTTTAAGTTTTTATCAGGCCAAACAGTTGGGACCAAAGCCCTCCAATTTCTAGTCCAGCCTCTTTTCATTAGAAAGCAATTCTTCAGAATTTGTGACATATCCAATCCTGAAGGAGACCTCACATCTCCTCCCCCTTTTATAGTCTGTCTAGCAAAGGGGAACGTGTAGTTTCTGGCAAACAGACTGTTAATAATCACCAGCTTTCATTTCTAATATCAGATAGGGAATGGGTGTGCCCTCCTCAAAATAAAGTATGATCTCCATGCAGACTCATGCTTTTCATCTCCCAAGAAGGAAGAGATCTAATTTAACTATTAGAGACTGCCCACTATGATTCCACTCAAGAACATTATTGGCCCACTCTTTTCCCAATTTGCATCTTTACAATCTAGCATTACTCATATCTAGAAGGCATCTCAGACTCTTTACAGTAAGCCCTTCCTGGGACAGTCCTCATACTAGGTCCAGAGGCTTACTGACTGGCTCAGAGAGTTACATCCCTGGGACAGACAATCAAGACTGTTACTGACTCACATTTTCAGGATAACCTCCTTATATTAATCCAGGAGAATGGGTCTATCTTTAAACCTTCCTACAAGACAAAAGGCCACCTGCAGTGTGTGCACCAGAGCAATCAGGAACTCCCCAATGTGTCCACCTGAAGTCAAGTTAAAAGGCCTGTCACTGTGGATGCCTCTATCTAGAATTAAGACTGTTCCACCACAATTTCAAGCAACCTGAATAGACATAAACATACTGGTACATCTACGCTTACTGCTGCACTATTTCCAACAGTCAAAAAATAAAACCAGCCTACAAACCCATCCAGAGATGGATGGATGAAGAAAACATAGTACCTATGTGCAATGAAATTGTATCCAGCTGCAAAAAAAGAAATCATGACATCTGAAAGAAAACAGGTGGAATTGGAAATCATTATGTTAAAGTCTGACAGACTCAAAGAAGCAACTACCACCAAAAGTGCAGAGAAAGAGAGACTGTTGAGTGCTGAGCACTAAATGGAACAGCGGCATCACACCCCATCCTCCTGAAGCTCAGGGGTCACTGTGAAAGAGGGGCACAAAGACCGGAGGAGCCAGAGGTTCTGGAAGTTTGCTGCGAAACATGTTCCCGGGCACGACAGGTCCCGACACAGGACTCACACAAGACCTGCACAAGGTCAAGCCTCCAAAACTCCAGCATGGATAGGGGCGGGAACAGTTGATGGCTTTGCTCCTTGATGTGCAAACAAACACAATCTGACTGGCTGCTTCCAGTCCCTGCCACCTTGACTTCCCTAAGCGATAGACTGAAACCTCAAACTGTGTGCTAAAATAAGCCCCCGGCCCTCTAGGTTGCTTTTCATCAGGGTATTTTATCACAAAAATTAAGCTAAGGGACATGCTGTATGACAGACTGGATGCTATCAGGAGCAGGGAGCCATAGCATGCAATCAGCCATGCTGCTCACAAGGACCTGTGTTTCTATGTTTCTAAGCTATGCAGCTTGGCAGGTGAGGTGTATTAAATGCATCACCATCTTAAAGACACATTCAACCTGTAATTGAAGCTGGTGTCATTGGAAGCCAAGGAGCATTTCCATTGGATCTACACACCCGGTATAAAGTGGTTGGCACTGTTCGTGAAACTAAAAGCTGTGGACACAACTTAAACGCATCAAAAAAATATTAAGTCCTGTAAGAATTTGACGGCATTTGGTGACCCTTTGCATATAACAGCTAAGTATACATCTAACATACTCCTTCAAACAGTACTTTCTTCCTGAGGTAGGATTTCCTGCTAACAGCAAAGATAAACGTAACTAGAGTCACCCACTTTAACAACCATTGTTCATTCTTGACAAATCACATGAGAACAAAGGATACTTCAGAAAATCAACACCAGAAGCATCATTATAGATGATGAAGTTATGGGTTACATCTTGCAAACTACTGTAACTCAGCGCAGTGCTTAACAAGCAAGCACATGTCAGACATATTTTAATTCAAGAAACAAATAGCACAACGGAGATACCATACTGGGTCAGCAGTGGAAGCTTTAACATGGAAATGCTAAGGCACTTCACAGAGGACAAGACATTTTGTGAAATAATTACAAGCAAGATTTTAATGAGTGAAATAACCAGATTCAGAAGGACAAAAATTGCATATTTTCTCTGTGGAATATAGACTGCAGGGTATGAAAGCGGAAAGGATACTGTTTGGGAAGAACAAGGGGTTCACAAGATGGAAGACAAAGGAAGCAGAGAAAAGTATGCTCGGAGTGTGTTATTGACATGCATAAAAATGCTTTTGTATAGTTAACATACACTGATTTAAAAAAAAAAAACAAAGACTTTGAAGAATGGGCATGAGACTGAACTTGACGGTTCTGGTGTCACGTTTAATACTAAACAAACAATAAAAGATAAAGAGTAAGAAAATGAGGCAAACCAGGCCATCCGGCAGTGTTAGCATTTAAACATGGACAACCAAAAAGACTGCAAACGATGAGCTCACAGCTGCATTCAGATCAATACCACTAGGAGTCTGACAAAACCTCAAAGCACTGAAGTCCATCTGCGGCTCTGAGCTTGTGGCACACTCCTGAAGCCCCAGAACCCAGACAGCAGAGCTAGGAGGATAAGGAACCCAGGCTCTTTCAGCAAGGCTGACACCAGCTTGGCCTACACGAGACCCTCTCCAAAGTAAACAAGCAGAACGAGAGAAAAGTCATTCAGTGGCTTATAATTTCAAACCTTGCCAATCCTCACAACCTGAGGCCAATGACACAGGACTCACGCAGTGGAAGGAGAGAGCTGACTCTCCCCAAGCTGCACTCTGACATCCGTATGTACATTGTGATGTGTACGCACACAAACATACATACACACAGCAAATAAAAATACACTACTACTAACAATAAAAGAACCTGAAGTCTGGGAAAAGATGGCGCCATCAGAAAAGTACTTACCTCCTAAGTTTAAGGACCTGCATTTGAGCCCTAGTACCCTTGTCAAACAGCCAGGCATGAGGTCAGGGAGGTGGTTCAGTGAGTAAAGGCACTTTCAGTCATGGCTTATGATGTTAAGTTCAATCCCCCAAGATCCACATGATGAAAGGAGAAAAGATTTTCTCAAAGTTCTTTTTTGATCTCTACACATGTGTCAAGATATGTGTGCACCCTCCCCACATACACCCCAAAAAACTAAATGCCTATGCTCTGCTTGCTTTATTTACCCCACACTGTGTTCCTTGTTACTGCTTATCACTGCAGACGCTAAGGATGGGACACTCCTGAGATCCCAACCAACACCACAGGGTGGCTCACATATGCTTCTTTTCAAATTCTAGTCTCAGCCTGTGAAGCCCAAAGTGGAAACGGGAAAATGCTTCCCCAGCAAACTCTGTTTGAAGTCAGGTCCAGTGGCTCTAGGGAGGCTGGAACAGGAGGACAACTGGAAGCTCAGAGCCATCCTGGGGTGCACAGTGAGTTCAACGACAACCTGGAATAATAGCTAAATCCTGTCTCAAAACACACAGAAAAAGTTTGTTTCAGAAAACAAACAAAAAGCAGGGTTCATCTGCCATCCAGTAGCTACCTTTTAACAGCTTTACGGGGTGCTATCAAGTAAAAGCCAAAGTTTCCATTACTAGTTTATGTTTTATTAAGACTTCATTATCAGCTGTCAAACTCTTTAGACAAATACATTTAGGCTACACACATCTGAAAGGGGTGGAGGGAGTTGAAAGATGTGTGGCTTTTTAAATGTATCTCTATTCATGATAGCATTTAGTAGAGTCTACTGTCTTGAAAGCTTTTTGGGGTGGGGTGGCTGCCTAAGTTGGGGGTCAGAGAGAAAAAAAATTAATAAATGCACACTGACACTAACCTTTACAACACAACTCCCAGTTTCCAGAAGTTTCTTAAGCAATCACACGTGTGCACACTGCTGTTTGTTTTAATTTTTCAAAGGACATACTTATTAAAATTCCTTTTTTTCTGGGGTGGGAGCGATGGTTCAGTAGAGTTAGATGGTTAGAGTGCTTGCTTCTCTTTTGGAGGGCCCCAGTTCAATTCTCGGCATGCATATGGTGGCTTACAACGATTTCTGATTCTAAGGATGCCAATGCCCCGTTCTGGCCTTCTGGGGCACCAGGCAGACACAGACATACAAGCAGTATTATTGGGGGAGATTTGTTTGTGTTGCTGCTCCAGAGCACCAAAGGACTCAGGCCTTGTTTTGGAGGGTGGGGTCCACATTCAGCTGGCTGGAGTGGACCACAAAGTTTTCTGGTAGACATACAAGAGGAATAAGGAGGGGCCAAAGGAGAGGTGTGGACTTTTTAAGCGGGGAAGCATGGAGAGTAGAGGTTGCTGATCGTTTTCTCTATTGCTCCATGAATCTATCAGATTTCACCTGAATATCTGACTCCTGCCCATTTTTCATTAATGAAACAATAAAAGAAGCCGTTTTATCTGGTGTCCAATGTGGAGCAGGAACACACAGCGATAGCCACCACGCTGCTTTGCTCACAGCAAGGGCTTTTCCTGCTGCAATCTCCCTGCAACACAGTACATCTGGTGTACGGGCTGATAGGAGCGGACAACACATCTATACACATTAAATGAATTAATTTAAAAAACAAAACTTATTTTTCTTCTGTGTGTATGTGTGTTCATGTGTGTGAACATTGGCACGGATGTGTCATGACACACATGGAATTCAGAGGACAACCGTGGATGTTGGTCCTTGCTTTCTACCTTGTAAGAGATATCTCTCGCAGTGCTTACCACACTGTATATAATAGGCTAGCCCGTCTACAAGCTTCCCTTAGTCTAGGCTGGTACTACCTGTCAGTCTTTTTTATAGATTCTGAGGATCAGAACTTGTACACAAACAGCTCTTATCTACGGAGTTCTCAAATGATATTCCTACCTCTTCAGTCACCATTCACACACCTGTATGCAAAAAGATGTTTTCTGTGAAGCTTCACTTCTTTGCAAATAAACAGTCGTTTTGTAAATAATAGACAACTTATAGATATTTGCTGAAAACAAGAATCCAACAACATCCACCAAGAAAGACGTGAGGCCATGAGTGGGAGAAGAAGGCAAAGGCTGTTAATTAAAAGCCATTTGGACTAATAGGAAGTATGGGAGCGTATTGACTTTTAGACTTGATAACAAGGATCTCTTTTACACATTGATGAATTCAAACATGAATTGTCATGCAGACTCTAATTTTATACAAAGAAGGTATGTGCATGTACTTACTATACTATTTTCTATACTAGTTTCTGAGTGTTTGAAATTACTCAAGAAAAAACTATCTCGTCCTACATCTCCGAATCAGTTTGACTCAGTACACTCCCATCAGGAGACTAAAAGGCAAAGTTTTGAAAACACTTCAGAGAAGAAAAAAAAAAAAGACAAGCAGACATACTTCTGTGCTGAGACTGATGGAAGGAGTGTGTCCTGCTTCGATCTGGAGAATAGCTTCTACTGCTGAGACTGGAGCCAGATCTGCTGTGCGGGGAGTCCTTCCGGCCTACAGGTGATTCTCTGAAAAAAGGAGCGTCCCTTTTATGGGGAGATCGTTCTCTTGAATAATGGGAAGAGTAGAAACTTTTTCTTCTAAAGCCATCTCTCATGTCCCTTTGAAGGAAAAAAAAGTTAATTATATTTTCTATCTGAATACACAAATGGCAAAAGATTACAAGCTACTCCACAAGTCTTGGCTCCCTTTTATAGCAGTGACTAACTGTTGAAGTCAGTTAACAAAGTGAAATGTCAGCAAGACATGATTTAGAATGTACCACTTTTCACAGTCTGGAGTAGAGTCAGATTATTAAGTACAAAGCTACTTTATTTTAAAATGTGAAGAACAGAGTCTCTACTACTCCCAGAAACACTTAGGAATTGCAAAATTTTCCAAGAAAAACAGCTCAGAGCCGTTATTCTAGTCTAAATATAGTATGTAATGGACATCTCTCACCCAAAAGCTCCAAAATCTGAAACCTATATTCATCAGCATGATGCTCAGAGTTTCCTACTCTGCCACATTTCAGAGTTCACACCAGGGATGTTCACCCCATCAAGTTTATGTAAAAGTTTTTTTAAAAAATCTGAAAACTCCTTATCTCAAGTATCTCTGAGAAGAGAAACCCCACCTGTATACACTATTGACTTTTATCTCCACAGTTAGTAGCTATAATGTTTGTTCATGGCCATTAGGATGTGGAGGGCACTGGTGGGTAGTGGCCAGCAAGGCCACCAAAATCTGGTAATACCCAAGAAACTAAAGCCATGCGAGCTAAAGAGATCCATCTAGCCTGTCTCTAGCTGTTAAGTCCTTATTCTCCCATCTTGTGTCCTCAGCACACAGACTGTTAGGAAGCCTACCACCTTCACAAATTTTACACTTGGATTTTTGCACACCCACTTCCTCCTTCAGCAGTATCAACTCAAAGCAGCAGTAAGCCCACTGATAAAATTCTAGGCAGGGCAGGGCACAGCTGAGTCTGCAGTGATCACTTTGTGTGCATGGCATTGCTTTGATACTAGCACTGAAAACGAGAAACAAAAAGAGGCAGGGAGGAAGGAGAAAAACTTTATACAGGAGGAACATCAAAGTAAATCCAACTTATTAACTAAATCAAGATATAAATCTCTATAAAATATTAAAAAAGTTAAAAAATGAAAACAAATTTCCATAAAAAGAATGCTCAAAGAAGTTTAAATTAACTTAAGCATACAATTAAGTAACAATTATTAAAAATTTAACCAATTTTTTTCCTTTTTGTCTCTATTTTTGTTGTTACTGTTTGGAGACAGGTCCTGCTCTTAGCCCAGGCTGATCTGCACAGCAGTCCGACTTCCGCCTCCCAAGTACTGGCATCATAGGTGCGCACCGCCATGCTGCCAAGGCGCTGTGCCTTATACAGACAAGTGCTGACACAAAGCGAGGGCATCGATTTTTAGTTTCCCTTCCTTTCCCAGTGCTAGAGATCAGACCCAGAGCTTTTTCTGAAAATAATTCCTACCTGATTATCAGTCCCCACTACACAAGCAAGCTGTTTGTCTTAAAGTTCAAATGACACTAGCTAATCAAGTCCCTAAATACCCTGCCCCACAGAAACAATTAAGTTCCCCTAGGAAAAAGTCAAAAGCACCTAAAATTCATCTAGAGTAAATGAACTCATATAAAGCACCAGTACTGAAATAAAGCACTCAAGAACCTCATATAACGAAGTCAGGCTCACACCACCATCTCTAGTCAGCCAGTTGATGTGTGTGTGTGCTCAGCAGGTCGGAGACCCAGTAGAGAACCAAATTCCCATTTGGTGCTCTTGGGTCCCTGCTATCACTGATCTCTGAGGACACAAAGAAAAGCTGACATTAAAGAAAGCGTATTCCAAGGAGAACAAAGACTTTCTATTGAAATTGAAGGATCTTTATTGATTGCTTAGTGGGAAGAGAAGAAACGGGATCCTAATCAGGAGAAAGTATCACCTACCTCTTCATTTGAAAAGCTGAACTGCTGAGCTGGAGTTTTCCAATCCCAACGCCAGAGGGCAGTCAAATCAAAGCACAGCTCAAATGAGCAGCCTGTGCAGTTAGACAGCTTCTCAGCCCCTTCACATCAACCCCCTGTCCACCAACCTCAGCAAAGACATCACAACAAACACTACCCTAACCACCTGGCTGGCAAAACCACACTTATGTGCGTATGAATATGCACATTACTTGATAAACGCTGTGGAGAACTGCCTGGCTCTAGGTGAGTTCAGCACTTACTCAGGATCTGTGACAAGGGATCAGTAGTGAATGTCCAAGGG